>VWPU01006693.1:0-195985 GCA_013398955.1 Callaeas wilsoni
CCTGTCCAAACCGAGACACAGCACTACCCATGAAGTTCCAGCCCCACTGCAGCTGTCTACTTAGCTCTCATATTCTTTGAGAAGCTGTTATGCAGACATGAATGCTGTGCAAATGTCAGAACATGAACTGACATAAGTGTCATAAAAGTGCATTGCATTCTCTTTTTTGAATGTATGATGTGCTGACATGCTCATCATCAGCACACCACCTTTTATAGCTCCTCTGTCTTTCCAAATGTTATGTATTAATCCTAACTTAATGCTCTGAGTCCTTAAACACCTCAGAACTAGATGTGACACACGGGACTGTGTTTGTTCTGAGCACTAATTCCTTTTGAAGGCTTTGGACAATCAGCCTTAGCTCAGGTCAATGGCTCAGCCTCTTACATGGCCACAAAGCAAAAACCCCATTTCATGCTGAATCCCCCCAGTACCATGGAAACCATTTTGTGGAATAAACCCCAACCAAAACCTACACAACATTCAACCTGTTAAAGCTAAGCAATCCCCTCCCCTTGCATGCTTTCAGGTCAGTGTCTCAAGCCCTAAGCAGAGAAAGGAGCCCATGGGAGCTCTTGACAGAGGGGATGACTCTGACGACTTCACATGAGTGGAATATTCTGAAGTTCTTCAAAAACTTCCAACTGCTCAAGCAAGGTTGAATTTTAGCCTGTCTAGCTTAAAGAAAAATTAACAATTTACCTTGATCAGAACTAGATGTCCAATTTATTTTATATGGAGAAACTTCAGGAAACTTTTTTGAAGGAAACTTTAAAAGTACTTCAACCCAATCTTACTCAAATTGGTTCCTTACCAGCTGTATAAACTCCCAATAAATACAGGATGGGAGGAAATAAAATCATACAGTAAACATGTGATGTGAGCAGCCATAAAGGTGACCTGATTCAAAGGGAAAAACAACTCAACAGGAAAAGTCTGCCGAAATTCAGAGAGAAAAATTGCCGGCCAGCCTGGGAGCTGTGAGCCTGGGGACCAGAAGCAGTCTTGAGAAGCAAAGCCAGCATCTCTGAATGCAGCTGGGTACCAGAGACATCCTGAGATACCCTCAGAAAGTGCAAGCCCAAGGAACTGTAATAGTAACATCATCTGAAAAGCTGAAAAATAGTCTGGAAAAAGGGGTAACATTCTGAAAGAGAATGTATTGGTAACTTCCATTGGCTGTTTCAACTGCAAGAGCAGGACAAGTCCCAAAATCGAACTGAAATCATAATCTGTTGGATGTCCCAGGTGAAAAACAGAAATTAACTGCCTCCTTTAGCTGCTTGAAGTGGTGGTGTCCTGTACCCTCTTATGTCTCTACGACAGAGAAATGATCTTCTATCCAAATCAGCTTCTCTCTCTCTTCCTGCACTGCACATCCCTGCCCCTTTCCTACACAGGTCTGCAAGACCTTGGACCATTGTTGGGGAAGCCTTGCTGACTCCAACTCTGTAAGATGGACTGTATCTGAAAGGAGATCCTGCCTGTTGTTCTACTGCTCCCTCACTCAGCCCAAGTCTGGGGCTGGCCTGTTTTATCCTCCCATCTCTGGGATGGCTGGGCCCCTTCTGACATCTAGAGCTTGGTGTCTAATCTATACATGTAATTAACCTATCCTAAGTGTATCTACTGTTGCATTACTGCCAAGTTTGCTTCAGTAGTAACAACTTAGTTGTAACCTGTAATTTATATCTATATATATGCACACACATATACACTTAATTGCTACTACTATTGGGTGCTGCTATATTTGATTGTTGCTATAGATTTATTGCTGCTGCATCATTGACTGTTGTTATACCAATGCTGCAGGTACTACCTTGTAATAGTGAGATATATATATATGCTTTCTTTATTATAGGTGTACTTGCTAATGGTGAGTTGTGTGGTGTTTGGGGTAATCTGTAATAAAGAAAATTAGAGGCTAAAGCCTCCATGCCCTGTATATTACAAAATCCTATCAAAATCCTATGAACCCATGGTCAAGGTCTTTGAACACCCACAGGCCAGTGACACCACATAACAACTTAAGTTGTGACACCATAGTGTGACCGCACATCACAATTTTAGTCACTCAACCCCAGCTCTTATGCACAGGATGCAAAACAGCCAGAAAAGAATAAGGAACAACACGCACAGAATTCTCTAATATCAAAATATAGCAATTTATTCAAGACACTGAATATGATCTGTTGATTCTCTCCTTAAAACAAATGAGCTACAATACACAAGGTGAATTTGAAGAAAGTGTGGGTGGGGGAGAAACAAAATAAGGGTTGATGTCGTTTCAACAGAACCTGGGAAATGCTTAAATGAGAACCAAGTCTGGCTGCAAGTCTGACACAGACAATAAAAACTGCAGAAGCCAGAATTCAGAATTTCAGTGAGTGGCTGAAAGAACATTTCTGCAATTGACAAAGAACCACATCTTTTAAAAAGGCAGTAAGAGGAAAAAATAGGAGGAAAAATTAAAAAGGGAAAAAGAAAAAGAAACCCAAAAACAAAGCAGACCCTTACATTTGACAAAGTGCACTTCACTTGGCTCTAAAATTAGCTATTTTTTTCTTTTTTTTTTTAAACAAATTAAAAGGAAATTTCTAAGATGTAGCATGGGGTTAATGTGTGTATAACCCTGTAAGTCAGGCCCTTTATTGCCCCATAAGGGACCCAGTGTTTTCTACATAAAAGATTCAGTATCCTTCTAACCCACAGAGTACAGTGGTTTTTCAGAAACTGGTTTTTTTTCACTTCCAGGCCAGTTCCAGACAGCCAGCAATAATAAAAATCCAGCAAGTCTCTGGATGGTTTCACAATCCTGTTTGGTCACTTAGGTTTTTCCATTTCTCTTCTGTTACAAAGAACTATAAACAAAATTCTAAGAAGAAATCTTACCAAGTCCCCTGGGCTGTTGCTTCGTGCGGTTCTACTCCACGGAGAGGCTCTGCCAGCTTGGGAATGCGCCGCTGCTGGAGGGGAGGGAGAGCTCCCAGGAGCACAGTGCTGCAGGTCTAGGCTGAGACATCCACCTTGAACTACAGCCTGGAAAAGCCTCTCTGCCCCCACTGTCCACATCCTCAAGAAACCACGTCCTTAGGCTAAGATTAACCTTTGCAACTACATTGTCTGCCTTCCTTAATAGCTCTCATTTTAGCTCAGAACTATCTACTACAGCACCTTCCAGGATTTTCCAGTCTTTGGGGAGGGGAAGAAAAGTGAATTTCCTTAGCTCCTCACATACACTGCTTTTAACTCTAATGGTCCAAACAGAAAACTTTCTGGAGCAGCAGCCTCTCTCACATATGAGCTTTGCAAACCAACTGATATTCAAATTTTGTTTCTCTTGGCTTCTTACCTCCATGTAGGCAAGCAAAGTGGTGTCCTGACAAATTAAAAAAATGGGTAAAAAGGAAAAATAACAGGCGTCATGGACACTGCCCTGTTATCTACAGCAGCTATCCTGGGAACAACTATGAAACGCAGGCTGTGGAGCCAGCCAGTCATGCAGCATTGAGCAAATTAATCTTTTCAAATCCTGAGGTCTGGCCTATTCAGGTGTCACTCAAGGGACAGAGGCAAGGCCAGAGCCCCATCAGTGCTGCCCTCCACACAGACTGGCAACTTCTGCTTGTTATTCTCAGAAATGCCACCAAGAAGCAGCATAAGAATTTAACCGTTTATATGCAATGGCTGCAATCAAATCATTGTCCAAACCGTGCTTCATAAAACCACATTATGCTTTTGTATTCAAGTTCAAGACTCTTTGAGCAAGTCCTTTTTTTAAAAAAAAGCAGTGACTTTAAATTAGCAGGTACATGTGCTTATTATAAAAGACTGCAAAACTGCCACATGGTGATCTACAGCCATGCTCTTGGTGCAGAAAACTAAAACCAACACATAAAAGCATTTAACACTAAAAATAATCCTTGATACTTCCTGGCATCCAATTATTTGAGATAAATTACAAACAAGCCTAACTATCACTAATAACCAAAATCCCACATAACTGTTTTCACCTCAGGGCTGAGTAACACTTTTAGCAGTTACTTCTTTCCATTCTTTTCTCCTTTCCAAAGGTGTGTCTTTAAGGAATGCAGCTGAAGCTGGCAGTGGCTAGTTCCACTAGAAGGACTAAGATCCCCTACAGATGCAAGCATACAGAGAAGAAAACTCCAGAGAAAAGACGGTGTTCAGATTCCATGATGATGCCCTGGAGCTCAGCAGGTCTCAAACCACCAGTTCAGCCTGAGGGCTCTGGATTTGCTCAGATCAAATCACACCTTCAGCAGCTGTGGTCAAACCAAGGGGAAGATGCCACGTTACAGCGACTTTGGGCAGGAAGGTTCTACATCTGTTAAGAGGTTTGTGGCCTGTTTTGTCTCTCCTACAGATCCTAGCCTAGACTGTAGAGAGGACACTTGTGTGACTCGGCCACAGTCTGAGGATCTGTCTAAGTCATGTCTGACACCACCCCAAGGCTGCCTTATAGTTTACAGCACTTTCAGTAAACTCTGCCTACGTGTCCTTTGCATTCGTCATTTCCTCAATTAGAGTAATGCAGTCTTCAGCTGGCATCTGTGCAGGTGTCAGGGCTGCAGTAAGGAAATCTTGTCCAACGTGGACAGGTGGTGCTTTGGAACTCTCTGTCGTCATTCTCATCATTTCACCCTCCACAACTTTGTAGTGGTTTACACGTTGAGATAGAACTTATATATGACATCATCACCTAAGGAATTCATTGTCTTCTGAGCACCGCACTGAGGACACCCTCGAGGCTAAACCTGTCTGGGCACCGCGAACCTCCAAGCGCAGACCCAGAGCTTTCCTTGCACGATGCAGCACACACACGGCTGAGGGTGACAGCAGCAGCACCTGCTGCAATGGCAGGGCCTTCTTCTTGGGGTGTGTGGTCCATGGATGGACAGGAGCTTGGCCAGAGTCCATTCTTCAACAGTGACAGATGCAATCAATACATTTCAGTTCAACTGGTCTCATTAAACCCCACTGACTGACTGGAATAATGACTAGTGGAAGACAGCACTGCTCAGCAAGGCCACAGGCAGCCAAACCTCATGTTCTGTCAAAATCTGAACTATCTCTAGAGGAAAGAAGATACACAAGCATTTTCTCCTGGTTACTGAAAACAAACAAAAATATAGACTAGAGAAAATGAACGCTGTATTTATAGTCTTGGGCTTCTGAATCTCCTTGAATAAGTTTATGTCATCAAACAGCCATAAAAAAAATGGAATGAGACTACATAAATGGCTGGCTGCTGGAAAAGGACTTTAGTAAAGGACTGGTATTTCTTGTATCAAACACCATTTTTTCTTACAGCACTTTCTGAGAGAGGAGAGAAAAAGGATACTGTGCCTTTCATGTTCCCTGGACTCTGTGTCATTCTTTTTGCTTGAATTACACAACTGGTCTACATTTTGTGGCCATTTTAGGCTTTTAAAACTGTTTAACATAAAAAATATTTTTTTTCCAAAAATACACTGGGTTCTTTCTGTTAAAAGTCATCTTTCTCCTGTAAAAATCTTCCCCAGCACTGCATTCTTATATAAAGCACTTATTACACAATTTGCTGAAAGTGCCCTTGAGACGCTAAGATCTGAAGCATGGAGGATTTTTTTTTCTTTTAAACGGAGAGAAAGAAAGGAAAAGGAAGATATAGAAGAGAGGAGAAGCAGTCTGTCAAAAATTTTCATTGTCATGTCCACCTGGCTGCATCTACTATGGGCATACAGGGAAAAAGAGAAAAAAAAGGGGCAAAAAGAGAGAGGAGAAAAAAAAGGAAGGAAAAGTTGGGAGTGGAAGGGAGAAATAAAAGGAAAACAAAAGTTTCATCCTAAGCCTGGGATCCTCCAGGCTGTAATATTCCAGCTGATAGAAAAACCACTGAACAAAAAAAGTAGTCTAGAAAATAGAAAGTGTTGTGATTACAAAGTTGAGCATTTCATCAGTACAAACTGGTCTTTGAACGTCCTTTGGGAGAGCAACTGTAGTGTCCAAATTGGAAGGAAAAAATACAACACCGCATGAAGGAGGATTTTTTTTTCCCTTTTGGTTTATCACAGCATTTTTTTTTTTTTTTTCCTTTTTTTTTTTTTTTTTCCTTTTTATTAATTTTTTTTGGCACAGCTTTTTTTTTCCCCAGCCATCAGAGCAAGTTCTCAGACGCAAACCAAACAGTGCAATGCCTAGCTGGTGGCTTCATGCTTCCAAGGCTGAATGTTCCAGGTGGAAACCATTCCCTCCCCCTCTGAAGTGACTGCGTTTTTACTCCTTGATGAAGGTTACGGACAAAATACAAGTCACCTGTGGTCAGGGAGAGTCGGTTTCACGGTACACTCTAACTTTGTTCAAGTTTGTACAGTTCTGGAGCTGTTAAGAATAGTTTTGAAGAGTGCTTCTCCCCACACATTCACTGCTGGTCCATTTGAAATTTCTTCTAAAACATTTCGCTTTTACTTCCGCAGATCTAGAACACAAACCTGCAGAGAGAAGAAGACCGAGCGTTAAGAACTGTTTGTGAAGGTGTTGTGGAAATCCCATTCATACACCCCGTACACAGGTGGACCAGCCAGATGGATGTTACACTCTCCAGCTTCAAATCAGCCTGTCTCAAGCACTGGCTTACAGGCACACAAGTAAAGGAACAAACTGACACGGCAGAAAGCCCAAGTGAAACCCACACATTTAACGTTTAGCTGGGCTTTCACTGGTTTACAAACAAACATTTTGGTGGCACATCCCATAAGATTATGGGATCTATTCAGCTGCCTAAATATCACGTCCACTTCCAATACTGAAATATATCCAAAAGAGATGAAGGCTTGGCAGGCATGACAGTTGCCATGTGCCCATTTGGAGCAGCTGTTGGGAGCCAGGCATGGCACTGCCTGAGACGGCACAACTAAGCTCAGACAACTGAATCATGTCATAGATGTTCCCTGTGTTAAAACCAGTTGAAAAATACTGCTCCAAAGTAGTTATGCCAGCCAGTCATGTCTGTCCTTCACAAGCTGATCATGCTATAATTGAATTTTTTTAGAAATTACATGAACAGCAAAAAATAGTAAGGAATAATCAGTATCTCCACAGCAATATTTCTCCTTTACCACATGACAAAATCTTTGGGTATCATGCTGAAAAATTCCTCCTTTAGCTATTCCTATTCAAGGGAATAGGAATATTCTTCTGCGGAATCAAATTCAGAAAGCCCCAGGATAACTGTTTGTTACAGAGTTGACTGCTGTGATCTGCTCTTCATTAAAAACTGACAGATAATGATAGAAACAACACTACTGTTGTTCTTGTCAAAGATGTATTTAAAAGTCATTCTCATCTTCAGCAGTATTCACCTATTCCACAAGCATTCTTCATGTCCGACAGGAACGCCACCTCCTAGTATTCAACATCTTTCAAAGCAGGAGCATTTTTAATACACTACACAGAGCTATTTGTGTCTTGAGCTGCCTCTGCCTTCAGCTCTGCCTCCAAGAAGCAAATACAGCATCCTGGTTTTTGTTGATGCTCCCCAGAAAAGAGATCTCCACCCAACCTTTGCAATGTTTGATGATCCTTACCGAGCCGTCTGACGCGCTTGCTCCCACTTTGTCTCCTCTAGCATTCCAGCAGACTTCAAAGATGCCCCCAGTGCCTCTGTAGCTATGTACTAGAGTTCCACTCTACAAAGCAAAACAGCATGCAGACATTGGATACAGAAGTTCTCCTTCTTTTTCTCTGTCATGTGGCACTACGTTAAAAGGGAGAGCTATTCAGATCACCCAGCTATGGCCATCTCCATATCGTGATGGAAGCTGGTTAGGAAACACTTCGGAAAATGGTCTTTGTAATGAAAAGCAACAGGCTCCTCCAGAAACAGTAGGACTCTCAAGATATCTGTTTTTGTCAACTCTGTAACAGTAAAGGATGTGTTCTTCTCTAAAGTTCATTGCTAATTCAATTTGTGAGGCATCAGTATCCAGAATTACATCTGTGGAACTATGATGTCCCGCTTTTCTCCAGAACATCACCAGTCCCCTGCCTGTACATCTTTGTATTTATATCCCCTCTTCAAAAAGTCTAAGCCAAGAGCATCAGACCCACAGCTGAACTCAGTTTGCAACTACTGAGCTGCAAAATACCCCTTATTTCTAAGAATCAATCCACACCTTTGCTTCACAAAGCTGATGACTCTAAACAATGTACCTATTTTCATGCATGCTACATGTTTTAGCATACAAAGCAGACCAAGCAGAACTGTTCTGGGCAGTCACCTCACTGCACCTGAGTGACTCAACTGCCATGGATTTGTGCCAGCCAATACAATCAGGCTCACCCTGGCAGGCAGGTCTTGCATGACCTAGGTACATATATTTTCCATTTAAGCTTTGCTATTAATGTGTCATCTAAACCAGATGTGCTCCACATGAGGCAAAACAGTACCTGAGTATTCCATATATGGACACATTTGTCAAAGGACCCACTGGCTAGGTATTTTCCATCAGGACTAAAAGCTACGCTGTAGACAGGCTCTTGATGCTTTGTTAACGTATGGATGCAGACTCCTCGGTCAACGTCCCACAGCCGAACAGTGGAGTCAAACGAAGCACTGCAGGAAGCATTCAAACACGAGAACATGGTAATTCGGGTGTTAATCTATTTGCAGTGTGATACTGTAAATGTTGTAAGAGAATACCACAGGTTTTTTTTCCCTTGGCTAAGCAAGACATAATGTTTCAAACAGAAAAGCTAATATGTACCACAACCTGTATGTTTTTTATCTTAAGAACTACAGCTACAGAACTGAATTCTGGTATGAGGACCCTTAGGGTCTATCTAGGTGTGCTGCACGTAGCCCTAAGAAGGCCAATCTCCCCCCTTTTGAGATTCTACCTCTTGTTATTCAGGAAGGTCAAATATATATTGTCATTAATAAGATAAATGGCTCCAGAGAGATCTTGTTCCCAGTGGTCAAATATATATTGTCATTAATAAGATAAATGGCTCCAGAGAGATCTTGTTCCCAGTGGTCAAATATATATTGTCATTAATAAGATAAATGGCTCCAGAGAGATCTTGTTCCCAGTGGATTCACGCTGTTTAATGAATTAGCATTTTGTACTCTCTAGAACTGTAGTTATTTTCACTTTGCTTCAGTGATGCTTTTTGCTACATTCCATTTAAATCCCAAACTGTGGGCTTAGAGAAAGGCAAAGAAAATAATTTGCATTAAAAATAATATTAAAAGAGTAACTCCAAGAAAGTGAAGTTCTTCCGTGTCTACTCCCACACTAAGGAGTAAAATCAACCAGTTTTGATACAACTCCTCCCCACACTGCACACCCCATGAGCTGATCTGATAAACCCACAGTACTACCATCAACTGGCACTCCACAAGTAAATATATTTCCTAAGCTCAGTTTTCAAGTGGAACTTCAAAGACTATCCAAGCTTTTCTCTATTAGTGAAGAAGCTATAAAAATTGTCTCTAACTGCCCACGTGAGTTGCATGACCCCAGTTAGAAACCACTCAGACTGCCTGAAGGGGTGCCACCTGCCTCAGGATTTTCACTCCTAACAACCCGATGCTGGATGTGAAAGTGCAATGCCAAATATACAACCACTTTATCAAGGCAGCTGAAAAGTTATACATCACGTGACTCAATTTTCTTTCTTTTCCCCCTTCCCTTATCAAATATGAATCTTTTCCCTTTGTATCCACTCCCCTGAGTTAAATACACAGATACTCTTAGTGGAACTGTCTGCAGGAAGACTGATGGCAAAGTGACACCAGGGTTACATGTCAGAAAGATGATCTTTCTTCTTGGCAGGCAAGAAAAAGATGTGTATTTTTTACCTTGCTAACATGATGTTGGAGTTTGGGTTGCTGGTGCCTGGTCCTGTAGGACTCCATTTGATAGTGTAAATCTCTTTGCTGTGAGCCTGAAGATCATGTACACAGGTATCTTGCTTCATACTCCATATCTGAGTCAGAGAAATAATGAAGGGGGAAAATGGCAACATTAATAATCTCTTCTCAGCTGAATTAGTTCAGTTCTATGTTATTCTTACCATTTGTTTATTTGAGATCTCGACTCACCTGAAGACACATAAATATAATTTATTAATGCAGCAATTTGGCACATATATTAAAATAACTCCAATAGGGGAAAGAGTTACATATTTAATAGAATTTATTCAATAGATAAGAACTAAAGAATTGCTGTACTTCCCAGAGTCTGACCCAATTTTCACACAGAAGTTTAAGTTAATCTATTTGAAGAAGTTTAACCCGAATTTTATTCACACATTGCAACAGCAGTCATTTTAAAGAACGAGAAGAAAATTGCAGCAATTGCAGAAATGCTTAGAACATAGCAATTTTCTCTTATGCTAGTAAAATTTCCCTTTTCCTCCTGAACTCCATTTGTCTTCCTCATGTTTTTAACAGTACAGAAGATGGAAGACAGTCAGCTGTTTTTACAGTGTTACATGGCCAAATACTTCAGTGTGAGATGAAGAATATGCTCAATAGAGATGACAGGTAATTTAGCACCTCTTCTCTTCAGCTAACTGAGAAAATAAGATGAAGGAATTCACAGCAGGGAAAATGACTCAAATTTAGTCAGTCAGTTTCAGAGAGATACCAAAAATGTAGTAACGATTTAACTCAGTTGTTGTAAACCAGCACCATGAGAGGAATGATGTGCTCTTATGCTGAATTCCTATCAGTGTACCTGAGACTGCTTTTGGAAATGCTACACAAAACTCAGCCATGTTCTGTGGCTGACAGGCAGCATGTTTCAAGAAGTTATAGGAAAAGATAATGAATTCCAAAAATAGAGAAAAACAAAGCTGGAGAGTACTGATTCACAAAGGAAAAGGAAAAAGAATAATTGCCTTAATTTGGAGCATTTGAAGTCTCTATCACTGGATGTTTTTATAAACAGGTGAGGCCAGGCAGAGCAAACCACTGGCTCTTGTGCCAAATTCAGTGGTCAGGAATTTGAACTGGTACCAACAACACCGAGCCATGGTGGTTTTTAAAACACAGCATGCAACTGGGCACCAAAAAGATGTGCTACCACTGGGTCAGGATGTTTAAGCAGAGCAAGAACAGTTATGCAATACTGCTTTGTGGCAGTGTGACAGACAAGGTGCTCCCTTTTGCCCCCGTTTTCTGTAAATTTCCAGCTCTGTCACTAGTCTGCAATAACACATCTGGAATCCAGAATGATGAAAACCTCTGTGGGTATGTGGCAAAGACAGAGCAGAAGCTGGTCTACCTGTGAAGAGGAAATATTCATAATGCTGACATTCACTCAGCTCTCATCTGCAAATTCTGCTGCTCAGTTTCATGCTGGGAATGTCCCAAGATTCAGCTGTGTCAATCAGCAGTGCAAAGAGATCTGAGTCTTAATTAACACAACCATACTTCAAGGAAATTATTACTGGTACAATTTTTTCCACAAAACCAAATCTTTCCAGGGATATTTACTTTCTTCGAGGAACCAGCATAAATCAACAGTCCAGCAGGAGGGCTTTACTGTAACAACATACAGCTACTCATACACAGACATAGCCTTCATTTGATGTGGCTGGAAAAGGAAAATGAGAAAGGGTTTTGGGCTGCTAGAGTTCTGTATTATCTATATTTAAACTATGACTTTTCTGTCACAGTGGCGTATCAGTCACGTAACACTTATTTGGATGGGATGCCTCAATCTCCCCAGTGTTTGCTTCCCTGTATTCCATCTTTCAGATTTGCTTTAGGAAATACAGGACAAAATGGAAACAACTGTTCATGCAGAGTTTGAAGTGATACAGTACCATCATTCTGGAGAAGACAGAAAAAGAGACATAATTTTTTGTCCTTACTTTTTGAACAGCAGGAATGGAAATTATTTTACCTTTAATGTCATGTCATCGGAGCAAGATGCTAGTAGCATGCCAGATGGGTCCCATTTGATTGCATTCACCTCGTTCTGAAATCAAGAATGATTTTATTAAGCAAATATTCCAGTTACTGCATTGTACTGGGCACTCAGCAGAGGGCACTCAAGGTTTATGCATGGAACAAGTTCACCCACAAATTACAGTGCTGGGTGCTTTTAGGGGTGAACAAAAGCAATGCTGCCTCCCCAGCATGCTATTCACGTGGCATTTCAGAATGGAACCATCCTGTGCTTGTGAACAATACACACAAACAATCTTCTGACGTGTGTTCTGGCACAAAGTTTCACCTACCCTTTCTTCATGTTTCCCCTATCCTTTCTTCATATCCTAGGATTTAAATAAACCCTTCAACCAGACAAATTGATGATATGCCACTAGCTTATTTTTAAAACTGAGGCATTTCTTTCATTAATGTTCTGTAGACTTGGTGATACAAGTTTTCAACAGAAAATACTGATAGTCGTGGGGTGTAAAGTTTTGTGGACTTCGTAGTTCTTCACATTGCAGCTCTACAACAATGCTGGTCTCTCTAAGGAGAGGTTTATGTGTAAATGAATTCTCTGATGGAATATTAAACAGTTTAGGATGCTTTCTCCATCAGTCTTTCTAGCACTTTGTAATTAACTAAGCCTAGTGTAGCCCCTTGGTAATGAGTAAGATTACCATGCTCTTCCACGCCGATAGATAAGGAGAAAAAAAGCATTTTATTAAAAGGGAAAGATGTTTTCTTAAAAATATAAATTGGCCCAGGGCCTCAGTGAAAACAATCTTGGAAAATATTTAATTTTGCTCTATACATTTTACATGTTTCAGTAATAATTAAAAGCAAGTATAGATACACTTGAAGTGAAAATTTGGATCATGTACAAAATGGTGCATTTCATATAATCATAAAAAGTGCCAGTCTGTCGTTAGCAATGTGCAACCTGTCATGAAATATCAGTTTAACCACAGACTACAATAAAGGTCTCCAAATGCACAGTTTTTCCTCGATAGGGAGATAGTAAGTTCTGAAAGATAACATCTAAATTATGGGTCAGTAAATGACAGCAGTTTTTTTCACAAATGAAACCTAGAGAAAGTAACCTTTGACAGTCATTAAATACCACCAAGAGAAGAGTGGGGGAATACATCCCTTCTCACAGGCAGTGAATCGCTCCCAAGGAATATATTTTTAGGGAAACAATGGGGTGTAACACCTTTGCTGCTAGAACATACCCTGCAAACACATCATCTGCCACCATTGCAACATGTTGCTGTGACTTTATCACTAACATTTCGGACTTCTTAAACTTACTGTGTGTCCTTGAAAGGTTTTAACGGGACGATCACAGCCAAGTCTGCATACATGAATGCACATGTCAGTACTGCAGGAGGCAAAAGTAGTGTTGTTCTGCCAGTCTACATCCAGAGCAGGAGCTGTGAATACAAACAACAGAAGGAACATCAGGGATCATGACAAAGAAACAGCCATCCCAAATCATTTTCCTCCCATCACCTATCTGGATGAAAACAGACTTCAGTTCTTGGTCTGTCACCTGCTGCCAGTTATAGGGCTGACAGGGACTGCCTGAAGGGCACAAATTATTTTTTCTATTCCAGTGGATAATCTGGGTACTTTGCATGGCATCTACTTATGAGAATCTTTTGGGTTAAGTTACGTAAGAGGGGGCAAAACACTACCTTCACCCTCTCTTCTCCCAGCTACACATCCCTCTGTAAGACAGCTCAGTGACGAAACTGAAAGAAAACTAACCCAGAAAAAGTCTGGATAATTTCATCTGAGTTAGACAAGGATGTTCCTGTGAATGCCAAACACAACACATGGGAAGGTGGAGGAGCAGGTGGCTGTGTCCCTTTGCACTAGAGCTTCATGCAGCCTCTGATACAAACCTATCATTCTGCGCAGGCACATGGATTAATAGTACTAAAATTCAGTTTAATTTGCTTGGGGATTGGTTTTAAGCAGGTACATTGATCAGCCTCATCTGAAATGAGAGGAAGAGTTTCTGTAGAGGGTTTGGCATTAACCAGCACTGAACTAACAAAACTCTGTGCATAGAGAGCACGTGAGCATGTAAGTAGTGCCTGTGTGCAACAAATACACACAAACACTTTGCAAAAAGAATGGGAAAAAATCCCCAAACGACTTTTCCAGCATGTCCCTGCAGAGTGCAAGCAGGAAAAGGAGGGAGCTCCTGACAAACAGCTTGCTTGTGTTTCTATGACTGCTGCTTGGGCTTTTTCCCTCAGGATAGAGTTTAGCTGCCCTCCAGAGGATGACATAAGACTTGCTAAAATACAGAAATCTTCATTCTCAGCACACTCTTGTGAGAAGCAAGTGTGCCAGAATGAGACCAGCATATAAGAAACAAAGTTGAATTTTTTCCTGGCAAAGATACAATGCAAATTTATCATTAAAATGAAGTCAAGAAATTCCTTACTCAAACATGTTTAGAAAGATACTTTGGTAACACAGAGGTGAAAAGAGATCTGTTCTGACAAGCCTGTTACATTTAAATATGTTTTTCCTATTATAATTTTTATGAACTGCAAAACAAAATAGATCCGTATCACCTTCTGAATCATCAGGTAGCTCTCTAAATGAGAATGGAGGGCTGACATTGTTTCATAGACAAGGGTTTTTTTTCAGTATTAATGAAAAAGCTCAATAACTCTGTATGACAGGTAAGGAATTACTACTTTGCAGAAAGAGAAAGGAAATTTGTGTGAGGAAGGCAGACTACTTTTGAATTTTCCAATGAACATGAATGAGGATCAGGAAACAATAAAAGATCTTCTTTCTTTAACTGCCTGTTTGTCTTTCTTTTTATGCTGAAAGCTTTGTATTAGTATTTCAAGGCAAACAAAAATCTACCATCATTAATAGCAATATGCCTACAGGGCTAATATCTAGGATGATATGTATGAGTCAAAAACTAATTTTCAGAGAGCTATTGGCACCTAAAGCTATGGATTTACACTGCAGCATAATCTGAATCATAAAGTGCTGATAATTAACACTGATTCATTTATTAGTGTACTCAATCATATGTTTACTGGATAAGTGACTACATAAAGTGGTCTGAAAAAATCAACCAAACATGGTTCTTGATGCAACTAATCAAATTGCTAAAGTATTTGCAAAACCACAGGATACCAGCCAATTGCATAAAACCAATTAGAATATCATAATATATCATACTAAAAGCAGCAACAAACGCAGCTAAAATAAATCCCAACAATAAAAGTGTTACAATAATTATCTGTTAATATAAGCTAACAAATTTAGGTGTGATTTAGAGCACTTCGATCACAGAATCACAGAACGGTTTAGGTTGGAAAGGACCCTCAAGAACATTCAGTTCCAGCCCCTCTGCCGTGGACAGGGACACCTTTTACTAGACCAGATTACTCAGAGCTCCACCAACCTGGGCTTCTCTGGGCAGCCTGTTCCAGTGCCTCACCACCCTCACAGTAAAGAATTTCTTCCTGATATCTAATCTAAACCTTCTGTCTTTCAGTTTGAATCCATTCACCCCTTGTCCTGTCACTACACAGCTAGATGGTTAAAACTGGGTCACACAAATACCTCTTTTGGTTTCAATTTAACAATTTGCTCCTGCAAGCATAGACATCAGTCCCTATCTCTCAGTAGATGTCAAAATTGGATTATTTAGCTCCTTTTTAAAGAACTAAGTTTTGTGAATATGTATTTTGATCAAATGCCCTATGATGATTCATAGTTTTGCAAAAAACAATGAAACCCTAGAAGCTACTTATCTGCATACTTACATATTTTGACCAAAAACCCTTAAAAATTACATGGGAACACAAATGACATGGAGGCATTCAACACCTAGACAAAGGACTCTTCCTTATGTATTTTGACAGTTTTGTCCATGTGGTGTAAACTAAACCAGTTGTTCTAAAGAAGCAGAGAATAAAAAAACTTGTGCTATTCCCAGGCCGACTACCTCCAGACTTCAAAGAAGTACGTGTTAAAGGAAGTGTGCTCTGCCTAGACTAGACTTTTAATTATTACAATGCCACCTTTAATCCTTGTGTAGACAAGGTTTTTGGATTCCAGATATGGAAAGGCATTTGCTGTTAGTTTGTTTTGGTGATGCAAAGAGGACAAGGTGAGGTCTTTGTGGCTTTAGACTTGTGAGAACAAAGTGAGTAGAGAGTCTGGCTGATTTTAAGGTTTTGTAGGATATATGCTTTCTTTCTCCTATCAGCAATTTCCTTCATAGTATTTCCTTAATAACTGCTTTACTTCCCTATGGAAATAGTGAAAAAAAAATTAAAAATATTAGCTTCTCCACATCTACACTTCAGTTGTGTCTCATGCTCCAAAGACAAACAGCCTGTGCAGTAAGAATTTTTAAAAAAATCTTTTCATGCACATGGACATATTGCACTGGTAGATACAGCTGAGTGTTCAACTTGCTAAAAGGGGGATGGGGTGTTTTGTCCTTAATGCATATCACTGCTAAAACAGCTTACATGTCAGTGAACATGATTCTGAAGGGCCAACCAAGTTCTGAATCCACAACTGTTTAGATTACTAGCTAGGGAACATAGGATTAAGAGTCTCATTAACAAAATCACTCTATGTGCACAGTTTGCTGTTATGGAACAGTTATGGTAGATGAATAAATGCCACAGCGAGAAAATCTGTCAGCAGACACCAACTCCTCTAAACTGACAGCTGCATTAATAAACGAGGAGATGAGTGACAAAAATGCAGAATATGGATTTGCTGTGTCCATGGACATACTTTTTGTCTACTGTTAAACAATCAATTACATTGCTACTGCATATTATTAACATCAGCGTAAATGTGAGAATAAGAAGAGTTTGAGTTGAAAAGCATGAGTGAAGTAATGTTTTAAAATTAGTATCAAAATGTTTTTAAACACCATTAAGAACCTTGTGAAAGCTTGTTGTATTTAAAAGTGGGTTAGTTACAGTGAACTAGGAAGATGAACACATCTACCATCAGAACCCAGAATGTCGTCATGGTTTTAAACTCAGTTTTATTATACCCCTTAAAATTCTTCACTATGGCAATGTAGCCACTTTGGATCATGAACTCAGCCATCATCTTTACAAGTCTGGTCTCAGGTGAATTTCAGATTATGTCAATAACTGTCTGTTATTCAAGATTATTTAGTATCATTGACATCTCCTGTCTTCTTGAAACAGATCTACAAGTAACCATCCAAGTAGCGTTTTGGTGCAGCAAGGTTTTGAAACTCAAGGCAGGCAATTGATTTCAAACAATCAGAGAAAGCAAATGTTGAAAGATAAGAAATTCTGACGACCTTCGTGAGTGCAGTGGTGAATGCAAGGTGCATGAGAGATCTGCCTGCTTCTGCCTCAAATCAGCTTCACTGAAACAGGAATAGAAAGAATGGAAAAGATCCCAGACACCTCCATTGAAAGTTCTCTTCATGAATCACCACCTGGTACTATTCAAGCACATGGGTAACGACAGGACTGCTCAGTTAGGTAGACATGGCTGGTGTACGAACCCTCTCCTAAAATCAGTTTAGCTTTCAAAGCTGATTCTCACAGAAGTGTGTCTTTCTGAAATGAGAATAAACCCCCAAGCCATGATACTCAGGATAGTTAAAGCACAAAAAAACTTGATTGAAACTTTTCTCTGGCAGATATGGATAAAGTACATTGACAGAATTAAAAACTGCATTTCATTTTCCTGACAAGAGTTATGAAAAAATTACCTGAATGGAAAGGAAATTGCTGTTTAGCTTCTCCCGTGTGAGCATCCCAAATTATTGTCGTCTGCATCCACAGAAAGGGTGGAAAAAAAGATTAGTGACTGTTAAGCTCAGAGAAAAAAACTCAAACAGCACCCTCACTAAGTAGCAATTCTAAATGATGAACTGATAAAATTATTAACTACAGAGAGCCTTGCATGCCAAACAGTGGAAAAACCAGAAATCACTTCCAGATATTACAGAATAATAATCTAAGTGTAGATAAAGAAGTATCATGCCTACAGAAGAAGCAATATAACTATGAAGAATAGGCATATTCTCTCTGAATAGCACTAGAAGACAACACTACACATTTTTAATAAGCATATTGAAAAAGCTGTTTCAGTTATCACCTTTAAAGAACACTTTTTCCCCTTTCAAAAGATGCGAGTTGAATTCTACTCCGAAATGATGCTGAACCCCATTCGTAACAATTAAACCAACAAGTGAAATGTTTTTCTATCAGCAGAGTACACAACACTTCTTGCCACTGAGGTGGGACAGACTCAAGTGTAATTGGCTTACTACAGGTTCAATCCACACTCACAGCACGTGAGCATGTCCCCTGTAGAGCTCAATACCACCTTCTGAGTCAATTGTCAATTTATTGGGAGTATATACTTCCAGAAAATAAATTAAGGATGCATCATCTTGCTGATAATGGATCACCTAAAGAAATGCTGCTTTTATTGAGAATGTAAGTTTGCCAGAGTAATGGAACTACCACTGGGAGACCAGTGTAGCTGAATATAAGCTATTATTAAAGGGAATAAGACTAAGTTTCCATTTTCACAAGGATATGAAAATATAGGGATTCACTGAGCCTACAAACACACAAACCTCAGCTAGACTCCCTCTGCCAGTTGCTGGAGAGAAGTACTGTCAGTGCATCTCACTGGAACACAGACCATGCAGCCTGTTCCTTGGAAGTGCCATTTTTCTCTCTGAATTTTATAAAGGAAGCCAAGGGTAACACATGCATCTAATTTCTAAACACTGAAAGTTATGCAAGATGAATGCAGTGTACTTTCCAGTTTCAGTTTTAATAGATTCATGCTCATCATCATCAGTCATCTGTTCATTTTAATCTCTAATGTGCACTCAGCTGTAACTACCATGTTTTGCTTGATTTTCAGTTCAGAACTATATTTTTTTTGCATATTTCCAGAGGAAGCCATATATATTTTATTCAAATAAAAGTGTTTCAACAATTAGATAACCTAAAAGGTGTGGTATCTTTAAGATAACTTTCTTCCCGTAAATAGTTAGCTGATAAAACTACAAATGTAAGTACTGGAAGCAGTTCCTTCCTTAACAGAGACACACTAAAGATGCAATTTTTCACTATTTTTTTTTAAAGTTAAGTATTTTCCATGAAAATAGTATACATTTATGCAGTCTCAAAAATGTAATCAACATGCACTAAAATATATTAAAGAAATGTAAACTCTCCAGGATGCCTGGAGAAGAAGAAAATAATCTTAAGGAATTTAGCAGCACAAGCTCACTCATCAGCATACTTATATGTTAGAAAAATGTATTTTTAAAACTCACTTTATCAACACCAGCACTTAAAATATAATTCCCCTTTTTGTTCCATTTCAGGGCAAATATTGGACCTTTATGTTGACCTAAGGTGCTTGCAAGGTTACCTGGAATAAAGAACAGGTTATTATTACAATTTCTTTACAAATTAGTCAAATTACAGTTCACTGCTGTTTGATGTTTAAGAACAATAAATGTTTGACTTACCATCTTCTGTCCATATTCTTGCAAAACCATCATATGAGCCTGTAGCCAACAGTGTTCCATCACTCTGTTGGAATATATATAAATGGCAAAGGTCGATATGAGATAAAATCTGTTTCAACCAACCTTTTTCTTTCTTTTTTAAGGTTTGCTAATTGTGATTTATGGGAATCCTGAGTCCACTCTTTGAGACAGATTATGCTATGATTTAAACTAAAGGCTATTACTGCAGACAGCAGAGAGGAAATAAAACCCTCTAACACACAGTGAAATATTGGGCTATACCATCAGATATGAGCCATTTAATCAAAATATTAGAAAAAGAAAAGATATAACAAGTTCCATGGGCTTCTTCAGATAACAAACAGATACTACTTCTTAGACATAAAGGACCTACAAAACATCAAGAGATAACCTAAACTCAGACTAAATCCCAGTTCAGTGAAATTCAGGCACCTCTACTCGAAAGAAGGCCCTAAGCCACATACACTCAGGATTAACACTCAAATGTTATCTACCACCAAGGAATTGCTTTCTACTAGTCTGAACACAGACTCCCACATGTGCTCATGGGCACAGTACCATGACGGACAGCCTGAGAAAAGGATTCATGGGTCCCAATTAGAGGAAAAAAGCCCATGAATCTAATCAGCAAGTTACACGTATTTTGGAAGGAACCCTTCACAGAAGGATATGTACTGTGCAGCCAGTGATGCTGGTGTGACTGGGCCGGAATGAGAATAATTAAAACAGAACTTGACTCTGCACTCTGGTGTGATGGACACTGTTGAAGCAAGGTACTTAGTCTTTTACCATTTCAGAACCAAGATTAAGAGTGAGATTCATCCCATTTATCTCCAGACATGCAGAAGCTGGGAGTTAGTTTAAGAGTGCCACCTGGTCTCCCTCCGTAACTACAACTCTGAAGAGTAATTCTTGATCTCATTTGCTTTAGATTATGTCCAACTCAACATGAAGGCATGTGTCTCTGTTTCTGCTGACTTAAGGTGAGTCTAGAGGACTAGTTTAGATGGTTAAACCTACATGAGATGAATCCTACCCCTGGTATCAAAGGGCATGATCTGAGTATGACCTTTAGAAATAACCTTTCTTATTATAATATAAGTCACATAAACCAGAGAAGAATTAATTCAATACCATCAGTGTGAAAATTTCACGGGGAAATATGATTAATACTGTGGTTCTAAATAAACAATAAAGGCAGATGGCATTTCTAGGTTGATGAACAGAAAATTAGGAAAAAGCATGAAATAATCCTTTAAAACATATGCCCACTCCAACCTTCCAAAAACACTGACTCAGAGCAGTTGTAGATTTAACTCAAATACATAATAATGTGGGGGGAAAATATCATAACCTAAGCCAAGCTCAGTGTGATGTATACTTACCTGGACCAGTGATGAGAAGAAAGGTGATAAAGGGCAAAAAGAGAAAAAAAAAAGCTCAGGAACTTAGAAGTACAGTTTATCCAAATTTGCTGGTGGTAATTCACATTCTTTGGGAAACTTAAAGTAAGTTGTAAGCACTTGAAGTATTTGAATTAGGGACATTTCCTCACTTTAAGTAGTAGCACAATGCAAGTGAAGTACCAATGAAGTCTGGAAGGTAAGGAACTACTACAGGAAATACTAGAGGATGCCCTATGTTTTGGACAACTTTTCTCCTAACTGTTCTGTACTCATTGCATGTTTTCCTCTTTCAATTACTCTTTTCTTACTCCTCGATTCATTTTTTTCACAACTGTTTTTCTTCACTCTGATATCCACAGGAAACAAGTAATGAACATAAGCTTGAATTTTATTTGCTTCCTTGGTCTACATCTACTTTCTGTACTATTCACCAACTTCTTCCATTGTGCAAATATAAAATACATAGGGGAAAGCTGACTTGTGCAGTGGCCTTATCTTTTACTTTGTGAAGCATCTAGCTCACCTGAAGGACAACAGTGCAGTAAAGATTAATCGATTCTTGGTCTCTGGCCAGCAACTGAGACCATATATAGCTGCTGAAAATTCTTTCTGGTACTTAATTAATCTGTTTTCCTATGAAAACAAGACTAATGTGATCACTTTGTCTGTACTAATATCAGTGAAACAGACAGAATGAAAATTATCTCAAAATAATTAAGGTTCCTGCAGGGTCTTGTAAATTCTTTTGGCAAAAACGAGACACGAAGCAGCCTTAGAGCTGCCCAAAGACACTGCCCAGACACTGGGGATTCTCAGCAACACCTGTCCTCTCTGCTCACTTCAGTATTCTCTGTGCAGTAGCATATTATCTAAGATAGGAGGTTTTGCAGGATGAAAGTAAAAAAGGGACCAGGAAAAACAGTTTCATCCAGAAGGTGGATAGGTAAGGACAGAACAACTACACATGCTCCTAGCAAGATAAAGCAAATAGTGTGAACACATTTTGCTGTGCACAGCATAATTCAAATGAGAGACGATCTTGAGGGTCCAACCTCACAAAAAGCTTCACTGGTGCTTTTACCTCCTTACATGCCAAAATAAAGTAACTATGAGATGCAAATACATTATTAATGAGGCTTCAATATTACATAGATTGCTTATTTAATCCTTGTTCTTAAAGCTAGCTAAGTTTATTTTTACCATGCTCCTAAAATAGAGATATAAATATATCATTGTTAGGCTTGAAGATGGCAACAGTGCTGGAAAATTACGGCATGTAGGGGAAAGTTCAGCCTATTATGAATATTTGAAACAAGAGGTCAGTAGGTTAGGACACAACTTCTGGTCACCTCAGATATGAAAGATATGGAGCAGCAGCTGTAATTGCCTTGGAATTAAATTTAGACAGTTAAAAACCATGCAGAGTCTTAGAAGTTAGCTTACATTCCAGTCCAATGAAGTCACATCCTTATTGCTGGGGACATCATGTCCTCCTTCTCTTATGCAGTGCCTCAAAACTAGTTGAGTGGAACCGCTGTTGCTGTTTTCATTGAGATTCCATATCCTGGCCGTTGAGTCTCCGGATCTATAAAAGCAATTATGCAAATAAGTTGAAATCTCCTCATATTGACGCAGCAAACAGTGTAAAAGCCTTTATTCCTGCTTTCATTGAGACAACACGACAGCCTTGCAGGACACCGGAGGAACAAGAGCCGCTGGCCTGTGCTGTAACGGGAGTGTCTGACTGCATGGGGCCGCTGGGAACATTCTGGCTCTGTGTAAAACACAGCTGTGAGACTTTGGTGCTGAAATTAGCAGAAGCCCGCCTAGGGGAGGGCCCTATTCTATTGAAATGTTCCAAATCTGGCGAGTAAAAGTTGTTTTGAACCTCCTGAGAATTTTGTTGTTTCTCCTGTGCACTGCCCAGAGTAAATCCAACCACATTTCCCTAAACCCGCTGAACGGAGCAGGACATTACAAACCTTTAAAAAGTAATTTTTTCCTTCCAACTCTCTCTGCACTTTGTGTACTTTTCTAAAAATGCTAACACATATTTAAATTATACCTGTCATAATAATTTGGTTTATTCAGAGAAGTTTTACCTAAAATGCATACACTTGCTGTCTGTATTTTGCACTACATACCTAAAGCTGGCATCACCATAACTGAGATAGTCTGGGGCAACTTACAGTAATTGTCTGTAGCTTGGCTGCTTACATTGTGCTGTCTGAAAAATGGCAAAATAAGTATTGATATAATAGAACAAGACAGAGGCAGCATCAAGATTTTGAATTTTTTTTTTTTACAGACCAATTATTTTCTAGAGAGGTGTTTTTAATGCAGGCTAAAACTCTGATTTTGTTTGGAAAAAGTTCTGAGGAGGAAGAGTTTATCATTACCTACTTGTAAATACTATATTTATTTTGACTTTGCATAAATCTTTATTCTACTGAAAAACATCTCTGAGGTTCAGAAATCAATTTGCCACGGAGTGGAAGATACTACACTTTAAAAGTTTACTGGGATTCTTTTCTCACTCCTCCTCCATTTTTTAAAACAACAACAAAAACAAATGAAGTACCCTGGATGGCTTGTTTTGTCCAGAAAGTAATTTTCATTTACAAGCAGTAAGTAGAAACTTGGAGCAGAGTTAGCACTTCTCTTATACTTGCAAGAATTCATACAGTATAGATCAAATTTCATTGCTGATAGACGTGATGTGTTAGCTTTTCCTTTCTTTTAAAGTAATGACAAAAAACCTTCTTTCCTATGCACTATCAAGGAGAAAAGGTCTTTCTTCAAAGCCTAAAAACCTGAGATTCACTTTTGCTTTGATAAGCCATGTTTTACTGAAAAAGAAATCCATCACAAGAGAACATTACATTTTCTTTTGGTCTACTAGTAAAGCATTTTAATTATTGATACTAAGAATATGAGGCAAATTTTCAGCACTTGACATGTCTTCAAATGCAAATATTGACCAAGCAATTATCCAACTCCATTGATCTCTGTGTATTATTTTACCACTAATTTAGCCTAATTTTATACAAACAGTTGAACTGTAAAAACAAACACCTCTGCTTGTATCAGTAGCTCTGAGCTGTTCTGGGTCATGGCATGCCTGGGGAATGTGCCCCATCTCCTGTGAATCTTCCGTGCCAAGCTGAGATGTGATGGCTGGCCAGGGTTTTGAACCCAGCTACCCCTGTACAGCCACTCTTCAATTTTCGAGACACATCTTTCACATTAGTGATTAAGAAATAATTCAGATCAGAGTAATTTTTACCACCACATAGCTGTGACTGTAATAAGCATTCTTATTTCTTCAGAGGTCTGGAAAACTGACAATTTTGCATATGTTGGCTAGAAAATTAACAAAGTTAATCATGAGACTCAGAAGTTAAGGAACATTTTTAACTGTGATAATTAACAATAATGGTAACATAAGTCTTTAAAGGACTGCTTCATTGGTTAACATGCAAAGTAGGAAATTCCTTCAGAGCTGGCTTCTCTGCTATGTAAGACTCCAGGACTGTCCTGCCTTCATTGTAATAATCCAGTTTGTTACTGGACCTTGTGAATAAAGTACTCAGTCACTTTGCTATCAAATACAATGTCCTATTTGCTAGTTCTAAAAGGGTTATGTTTTGTTTTTCAACAGTTTTATTTAGTCAGTTTTCTGGCAAGGCCTGGGCAATCTTATTTTCCAGTATTTTAATTTTGTTTTTCCCTTTTCTTCTTCCTAAGGCTACATAAGCTATTATGTGTCCCTGCAGAGAGGCTTTATAAGCCTACCAGTGTGCAGCAAGGGTATTTGTGTGTCTTCCCTTTTGTTGCTGGGGGGAAAAAAAAGAGTCCAGAGAATGCTCTGGAAAGTATTCTGATTTCTGTTGAATGATTCAGTGAACCCTGCCTTATTAGAGGACCACAGTTCAAGCACAATTCAGAAAGATATTTAATCTCCTTAGCCCACAGAAGCATTTCTATCTACATGATAAAGCAGCTCATTCCAACATGCAAGTCATGAACACTTGAGTAATAGGTACACTCCTCTGCACTGTGGTAGAGTACTGCCAAATTTTAGGAAGGCTAGTTCTGAAAGGATTTTATTTCATGCTCTCCTGCCCCAGTATGTTCATGAATCAAGGTGGACAAGAGTTTGTGGAATTTAATTTGTGACATAAAAAACCACCACTCTGTAACAGAGACCACAGAGGTTGAAAGTGCTGCAGCTGGGTGAGGAATTTTGCAAGATGCGTTGTTGAACCTTGGTATTTCTAATCTTCAGCTGCAAGTCTTAAAAGCACTGTTATTTTGAGATGCAATATTGCTAATATGTATTTACTACTTCTGGCTCCAACAGGTTAGAGTTTCTATTATTTTATTTTAAGAGGTATTATTAAAACCATTAAGAGAAGGAAATTCCTCATTTTTTTATGACACCTAATATTTCCTTAACAAAGTAGGTCTCTTAAACTAAGTGCTTACTCTTCTTAGGCAGTCAGTAGAGGGAAGTGCCTCACAGGTGTCCTGATTAAGATCTCTGCCCCACTGATTCTACATTATTCTCCGCTACAGGTTATTCAAGTTGACCTCCCCTAACAGTTGACCACTTTGCATTACTGGATTTGATGCCCTGAGGAAACCAGTCCCAATAGTCCCCTGCTAACGAATAAGCACTTAGCAGAATTAATATCTGGCACTGACATAGAGGGGTGGTGTCTGAAATCAACACTCTCAACCTGGTTAAGTCAAAAGGATTATTCTGAAAGGTAATTCACAGTGGATCCTAAACCACTGATCTGAGGAGTGAAGTAACCTGAAGTACTATATAAAACCCAGAAACAATGACAGCAGATGGCCTAGAAACATCTTTTCTTGCTTCTGAGAGACACAGCCAGAACGGAAAGATCTCGGACAGCAGCTTTTATGGATAATTACTTTGCTGACTAGGGAGAGAAAAAGGTGCACGGAGTGGTTTGGAAGAGACAATTCACAGCCTCTCTGTGTGAGAGAGGCTGGCATAGATTAGCTGATAAGCAAAGAAACCTACTGTTGGTTTTGGGACTGAGGCCACGTCCCTCTGCTTCACAGCCACGTGAATTACTTGAAGGGCATGGCTGGATGTCACAGAATAGAACACACTCTTGGAAGCAGCAGTGGAACGCAATGACAGAAACATCCTAAGTTCAACTGGAAAAGGTTTTGGAGTTCAAGGCTCTAGCAGCCTTGACATTTACAGTCCATCCACTTCCACACTGGGAAATTGAAGCATGTTCAGAACACTGTGTCACCGGACCATGATGACCTGTGCAAGCAAACTGACAGATATTCCCTGGCCAGATTTTGGCTTGTTTTAATTAGCACTCTTGCTTGGGGCTCTGATGTTCCCTCTGAATAACTCCTGGGCATGGCTTGGTGGTTACAATGTCCAGAGATGATTCCCAATGTGCAGTTTGTTTGGCAGCCAGGGCAGTTTGCTAGCAGACACCAGCCGTTCTGTGCCAGCTGGCCTCAGTGACTAGGAATATTCCCAGGCATGGTTAGTTTACTAATGTGGATGCAGCTGTAATGGATTTCTGCGCTATACAGGGAACATAACCATCTGCAACAATTTAAATGTGTCATGAAATTAAAACTTAGACATTGAAAGGTAACTAGTGGAAAACATCGGTCCTTGGGTTTATGGCTGGAAATGGCCAAATCTTGAGATTTAACTAAGCACCTCTTTTCTTTTTTTTTTTTTTTTTCCCCCCACCTGTCCAAAATACTCTATGTAATTATTTGCTTTGGAATGTTGACTTCCTTCATAAAGGGTAGTTAATCATCTTACATGGCTGTATGCACACGCTTCACTCACTCTATTATTATAATGCTTCTGTTCATAACATCTAAGCATTCTTCTCATAGGCATCTGGTGACAGTCACGCCTTTGATAGCCTTTACTGGTATTTCTAGTCTCCCCCATCCTCAGCTTTAAGATTTATATGTGTGGTGGAGGGGGAAGAGCAGCTGCAGAATATATTTTTCTAGCTATTTGATCAGAGAAATTCCTGCCTCTCTGTTATATTTTGAAATAGCTGTTTGCAAAGCCCAGAGAGTATGTATTACTGTGCTAGTCTTTACACACTAGAAAAACAGCAACTGAGTAGATGTGACATAAAATATCAAAATTCCTTTCTCTCAGTGGGATAGTCACTAAATCTGGAAACCAATGCTCTAGTTTTGGGTAATTTATTCAACATTTCTTTCAACAGCTTGCTTCAGATTAGGTTCTGAACCTGCATTATTCTTTTAGTTGAGGATTACATCAGGTTGCTGTCTAAACTGCTGCTTCTAGTTGTTAGAAAAATCTATTGCCTGTATAACAAGGCTTGAAGAAAATACTTTGTCATTAATTGAGATTCAATTAGTCGCTTTATAAACAAAACAAATATGTTATTATTTCCTCTATTTAATAGCTAGGTTTTTGAAATGCATTGTTTAAGATGGGTACAATGAAGCAGATGGGAAACCCCAAGGAAAGTATCGGCTGGGCAGCACAATATGGCTGTTATAGAATCTAACAATTTGACGCTCACGCATCAGACTAACTGTAGTCTTCTTTTTTGAATCATTACTTTGTAAAAGGCAAGCAGAACTGCAGCATGCTGTAGATCTCAGGGAATTTCTCTCCCTTGTTTAACTGGTGCTGTAACACGGAGTTTACCTGTGAATAAAAGCTTGTACTGTTATTATACCAGACATCTCAAAGGCTTCTTTGTGCAGTGGCATAATCACTCACTCAGCTCTCTTCCTTCAGTTTCACTTTCTTCTGTGCATTCTCTGCCATTTCAGTCACTAAGCTTCGTCAGGCACCGGCTGCTGAGTTAGCCCAATTCCAACTGCATCCCTACCTTGTTTCTTACATGCAGGCTAAAATCTGACCAAGATGCACATGGATCTAAATTATCTGCATTGTCATTGCACTGCTATTGGTCTGACTAAAGCACATGACTGTACTTTGTAACCACATGTGTACTTACGTGCTTCCATGGTCACTAGCAAAGCTCATTATGAAAGACCTCTTACACTGAAGGGTAAAGCTTAACTGAATGGCTAGTGAGAGGGTATTCCTCTGGCTCAGATATCTGACTAATAGTTCTGATTCTCATCCTCCAGGTTTACCGGAAGCTACAGGTTTACCTGTAAGATACCGCAGTCCAGGGATCAATCTACTGGTGCTTAGCACCCTGAGGCAAAGTTAAACACACTGCAACACATACTCTGGTTTACTGAATGCTCCACCATTTAAACTACGCACACTAGGACTGTGCACCATGGATCCTAGGGAAGCAGTCCACTAAGGCAAGCACTGATTTGCTTAAAATTCATAAAAGAAGATACTTAGTACTACAGATGCTAAAAGTACTATCAGACCTGTACGTTCCAGAAACAAAGCATATTCAGCAGGATTCTGGTTTCTAAAATCCCAATTTGTTGTCTGAAACTATTTTTTTGAAATTTCTACCTTCACTCTCTTGGAGATCTCTGCTGTTCATCCAACATGGAATTTATTTTATTTTTCTTTCCTATTTATACTGTAACTCCCTGTTTTCATGTACTAAGTGAAAAAAGGTAAGAAGACTATTCTGATAATCTTGCAAAAAAGCTAGAAATAAAATAAGGATTCTCCTCTTCCTTGTGAGGAAAGTATTCTTATACTGCTAAGTAACTCTGAGTGATTTACCTCCTCTAACTTTGATCAGCTTTACTCCATGTTCCCAGTTAGACTTCTTAAATTTAGTCTTCATGTTAAGGTTTAACCTTAAGCCTGAACACAGATTCCACCAGTGCCTGCATACAACTCTCAGCGTATGTTTACAATTGTGCTTTTCTTTGGATCAAAAGTGCTTTTGTAAGTCAGTCTCCAGGATGCTGTGGTGGTCATTGTACCACAGTCCTGCAGAGGATAAACTGGACTTCCAGTGATACTAAACCACAACATTCCCTTAAATCACTACTTACTGTTCAGCTCACTGAACAAACTTAGGTCCAGTCTGAAGCACGCCCATCTCCATACTTTTGAAAAAACCTGGTGGATGCCAACGACTTTCTGACACCCTAGTGTGAACTAATAACTAAGAGCACTAGATTACTTGAACTTCAAATATTCTGAGAATTATCCAGAATTTAAAAAAAGAATTCTAAAAATTTCCGTGTATTTAGAGCCACAGAATTTGCATCGTAAATGTACAAATTCTTCATATTCGGCATCACCTTATAATTACTTAGCTGTTATACAGGTATGGTACTGCTGAAAAACCCACTGCTGCAGGCTGATAAAACAGCTCACAGAATACTCATTCACGTCACAAATACACTTGCAAGTTCTTGCATCTCTAAATATTCTCCAATTGCAGCGGCTGGTTTCAGTCACTGTCTTACCCAGACGCTAGCAGGTCACTGACAGGGTTCCAGGCACAGATGAACACCTCTGATTCATGGCCCCGGAGGACTGTTGCTTTGTTAGGAGGAATTTCAACATCCCCGTCAATTTCCATTGGCTTTGAATGATTATCTGTAAGGAGATATACCAGAATAAATAGTTTACAAGATGCAGTTAGGTCTGATTTAAAAACATGCTAGCTATCCAAGGCCTAAGGCTTACAGCAGCATATATACTATAACTAATATTCTGTGTTGTGTCACTGACAATATTACTCTATTTGCTTCTCTCTGGTGATTCAAATTTATGACATTTCCTCAAAATGTAGAGCTTTCCAAAACATTTTCTATAAATCTATACAGCCTTTCATCCCCCAAATACTCAGCATTTATTTCAGTGTAGTTTTTCTTTTGAAGCTGGCTTCATTAAAAATGACTTACAGATTTATTAAAATAATTTTAAAAAATAACAGAAACCATTTATATTTTCTCACACAATCTCCTGTAAGTAATATCTGTGCTACTCCCAGACAAAAACTATACTGAGTGGGGGCTTCATTCCTGGAGCACATCAGGAAAATGGCGAGTGATCGCCTTCTCAAGGATATCGTAATACATACAAAGGTACCAAATGAGTCATAGATATACTTAACCTGCATGCTGTAACTCTGTGGTTCTTTAGACTGCAGTCTAAGTAACTTCATTTTTATAAAGTTCTTTTATTGCCTTAAGCAAAAAAAAAGTGAATTTAAAATGATGGATTTCTCTTAGTAACAACAATTCATTCCAACTTGCATCATGAACCATGTGTTTACTCCAGACTTTCTCTGCTTCTGTATAAATCTTCCTCATTAAGCTCTAACTACACTTCCTGGCAGCAACACAAGACTATTATCCTCTGCAAACAAGACACCAACCAAGGACAGGTGACACACTGAAACAGCAGACAGCAGATGCTACGCACACAAGTGTGGCCCATTTTGCAGAAAGCACATCCAAGAGCGGGTAGCTGGCAGCTTCCTGTTACCTAACCAATGCCTTGGCCAGCTGATCTGCTCTGACTGATCGAAATGCAAGTTCTCTTTCTGGGTTAAGTCTTTCAGTTAGTCATTCTTTAATCACATATGGAGATCCATAGGTTTGCAAGTAGAATAATTATGCTCCCTTATTGCTGCATGTTTATGGCATTTAAAATCAGCCATCTGTCCTGATACCCCAGCTCTGCTAAGCTATTGCCCATCAACTGGTGAAACAGACTGTGACATAGCACAACTGCCATCAGGAGGAAGATCTCCAGATTTCTACTCTTACCTGGGCTTTCACATACCTGGTTTGGCTCTGCTTAACTTATGCTGAGTCACACAAGTAGCACTTCTCACTGTGTATTTGGTTAGCACCCTAAAACTATGTCTGTGTCACATCTACGCCACAGATGGAATGGAATTTACATGACTTATATAGAATGAAGTATTAAAATCAGGAAACAATTAACAGTCGTTTCACAGCTTATTTCTAATTAAAAATATCTATATTTTTGACTACACTTATTACCTATGGACTTGCTGCATAAACATTGGAAATGCCGATTTGTAGAATCTGTACTTATGCTGAGTCACTATGTCAACCATAGTCCTTGATAATTCCCTATTGTGTATGACTACTAAAATTAATATTATTGAGATATACCAGTACTCAAGATTTAGCCTGACACCAGCAGCTGGGATCTTTGATATTCCGAGCAGTCAGGCACTGAAAAGTGAAGCACTACTAAAACCCACCAGAAGATACAAGCCTAGAACTCACAATCCTCTATTCCTCAGCACAGCACAGATTCACCATGCTTAAAGCATATTTTCATGAGAAAAACAGCAGCATGACAATGGCTATGCATTCATCTGTGTCCTGTTCACAGTGTGAGCTGGAAGCTGGGGGTAAATCAAGAAGATATTTCAAGCACTTTAATTTGAGAAATTTAAATGAGATGCTACTCTTACGACATAGGATCCTACTGTTACCTGCCTGGCTCTAAAGGCAGGGCTGCTTTTCGCTCTCGATTAAAACCAAATGACAGCTGGGAAGCAGCATTACTCCAAGGTCTCAGAGTCAAGAGGTGCTATCAGAGCAAAGCCATCTGATACTCAGAAATATTTTTTGTTTGTACAGGGCCAGATGGAGAAACCTAGACACACACTTTGAATGTTATTAACTGCTGTGAAAAAAACCCCACAAACAGTCATGCTGTGAAAAAGAAACCTTGATCAGCTGATACCTGCATTAGTACATGCAAGACCAAGTGGCCTCTGGGAGCAATGAAATACCTGAAGAATTATTTTGTATTGTATCTTCCAGTAATGATTTTTACAGTACAGCTTTGGTGGTTCAGGAGAAAAGAGAGGGAAGGATGAGAAGTCCTTCATAAATAACTTGCAAATGTTCGCATTTTACGTGTTTTCTTCCTATTTGCATCAGTAGTCAGAAACATTCATATTTAGAGTGTTACTGCTCAGCACAAAACGCCCCATTGAACAAACAGGACAGTTCATGCCTCTGTGATACTGCCTCAGGCTCTTACCAGATTCAGATAGACACTAGCAATAGATGACTGATACGATTATGATAACAACAAAAAGCTGCAGAAACCTCTGAGCACAAACCAGCACCCTCGTAAGAGCGACAAGTTCCTTACGCAGCACGAGCTCTTGGGAGCCCTGGTCTCACCTGAAAATTTGGCTTTCCTATGGATGCAGCTACAATGTGTGCATGGGGAATGAGAATAAATAGGTAAGTGAGATGCAGTAACCAGCAAGAACAGGCTTCTTTTGTTTTAAAGTACCTTCCAAGCAGAAAGCTTTTGGCTAAGATCTTATTTGCACAGAGTTGCCCTGGGGTGATTCTCTGAAAGAGAAGGCATTTCTACCAAGTGCAGCAGAGCCTCAGGTGAAAAACGTAAGTCTGCAAGTCACATAGTGAAGGACTGTCCAAATGTTAACACAAAACATTTTCTAAAGGCCAGGGGATCTTTCCCTATAGCCAACATTGTATTATAATTCCTTTCCTCAAATGTATTAAAAATCCCAAATGACTGAAAATTAGAAGTCATATTACCCCAAAGTATTATGACTGAGGGGTTTTTTTAATGGGAAAAAAAAAATTCCAACACACTGGTAAGTAATATTAACTATTTCCTCCAAAGAAAAAACTACATATTTTTAAGATCTTATGAGTGCTAACCCTGTCTTTTCTCAGGAAATATATTTTTTCTTTTTTTTTTTTTTCCACTTAAATCTTCGAGAGGCCTTTCACTGAAGTTTTTCTTTATGGCTGTAGTTTTAATAAAGGAACAGGGCTTAGACCTCTTTCCAGAGCTTTATTTTTCTAAAACCCAAGCCAATCCTTGCAAATATAATGAAACAAATGACACTAAAAATATTTGAGTTGGAAAACAATCCGAAGTTTGCCTCCATTTCTACATGCTGACTTTTTGTTTTCCCTGTAACATTTAAAGTGACTTAAAACATTACTTGGGAGGCAACAAGACAAGGCAGTGGCTTTTTTTATTTAGTATTTGAATCTGCATCTCAAACAGTTGTTATTGTTTTCTATCTCCTCTCTTTCTTAAATCTGTCATATTATAGTGGTAATGCCACATACAAAACCATATCGTATTATATTAAATATTTTAAAACCTTTTTGGAAAGACTTAAGAGTGTCGGGGAGAACTCCATGCCAGAATAAATGCAAATCAGGTAATTTCTCAAAGACATCTCTTCCTCCTGTTCCACCCATCCTGCCTTTTTTGACAGGCTGATATTTGAGTGACTTCCAGGTTATGACTAAGGACTAGCACATTATTTAAACCTGTGCCAATATATGGCAGGTCTATGGAATACAGCAACAGTAAAAATTAAGGTTTGGGAAGTTTCTCACAGCTTTCGTATCAGCAGTCTTTTCTACTCAGTAGGTCTCCTATGATATTTTTTTTCTCCCAGGAAAAGTTCTTCTCAACATTCCCAGAAAAGGTCTGCAACTGTTTACGAAAATCCTTCTATTAAAAATAGCTGTGAGAATTATTATTTTTTTAATTAGAAAATGTCAGATTTGAGACATCAAGGCTTACAGTGTGGCTATAAACATGAACTGATCTTTAAGGTTTTCCTTTGGTTAATACAATAGTACATGTATTTTTTTGGATCAGAAGGAAATATGTCTGAGCGGTTCTCTTTTAGTGATGAACTGATGATCAGTTTTCTGCCTTAAGAATTTGGTTTTTTCTGGCCCTGAGACAGAGACATTCCCCTAAAATTTTCACATGTCAGCTGAAGATGTGTCAACAAACAAAATGTCAGCGTTTGATACATTTAACAGTACTTTAATTTCTGACTGCACCCCTCCACATATGAAATGAGTTCAGTTTCAAAGCAGACGGTTAGCTCAAAGTAAAACATAAGCAATCCACAGTCTAAGAACAGATTAATATTTTTTAAATGTTCAGATCTTTTCTACGTTTGCTTTCTCAAAAAAAATGTTATTTAAATAACTGCAGTTTTACTGGGGGAAACGAACCCGTCTAACTGGAATTCTCTGAAGGAAAACCTGGTTTGAAAGCATTTTTCTCACTGACCCACAGAGGAATCTATTCAGATCAAAGAGAAGGTGGAGACTGATAAAGGTATCTACACTGCAGAACTAATAAAATCTGTTACATGACTACAGTCCTGACCTTGTCTAAGCCAAAGGGCTGTTAGAACTTCCTACAAAACCTGCCATGCATGTTCCTCTAGAATTTTCCTGGAAGACAACTGGGCAGTAAGGGCTAGTTTCAGAATTCAGCCAGTACGCAATGGGCCTTGCACACAGAAACCAGAACCAGTAATTCCATCTGCCCCACACTGTTAGCACAGTCATCAGGATCTAGTTACACAAGCAGGTAGATCCCACTCCATGTTGGATATGTCTGACTTTGGATGATTAATATATGAGCACCGTCTCCCTTAATCACCCATGAACAAAGGTGAATTCAGCACTCTTGAGAACCGACTGTTCCCAAAGACTAAGTAAATCTTAAGGAAGGTAGGATCTTCAATTGGATACTTGCAGTGGACTGTATGACTATGCACATGCTATTAAATAAAAGGCCGAGGAACAATTTTCCTCTGTGCCTTCAAGAAAGGTTGGCTGCATCCAAACTGTTTGCTGGGAATGGTCCTTGGCACATGTGCTTGGCAACGCTGTTCAGGAATGGCTAGTTGCTATAGCTCAAACTGGGATAATGACCATGACAGTAAGGCTATGGATGCTCCTGTGCTTGGGCACACCATACAAGAATGGAAGCTGGTACATGTCAAACTAGGCCAAGGACCATGCCAAGGCTGTGGATGATCACAGGACAGCTACTGCACAAGGCTATGCACTGGTCACACAACAATTACAGAGATAGGGCTTGTAGGCCTGTTGGAGGTTAAGATTACTCCTTTTGTTTTCTTTCTTTCAGGGAATCTTCTCCCATATGTTGCTAAGAGACAATGAGTGGTACTTAAGAGAGATAAAAGGAGTTGCCGGGGAAAAGTTTTGGGAAGCCTGCAGCTGGCTACTCTCTTAGCTGAGGGGTTTCTCTTGGAGGGGCAGAGATACCGGGAGATTTGGGCTGGAGGAAAGGGATGAGTGCAGCTCCTAGCTCTCTCTTACTCGCCTGCATCGGAAGGGAAACAGGCTGTGGTCGTGGTGGGAAGAATTCACCACCACTGCGAGGCTCCATCTCCTGCTGTCTTTGCCTACCCTTGCTGCTTCCAAGGTTCCTGTTACAGCACATTTTGCTCTCCAGAGGTGCACAGGGACCTACTGCTCCTGTGGGTTTGTAAAGCAAGCCCCTTTTTCCATTCCTTCTGCCAGCTGAGCTGCCATTACCACATGGACAGAGGTGGCTGAACGCGCGCCACAGCGCCCCCTGCAGCCATGGGGGAAGCACTGCACGCTCCCTGCCCGGCCGGGAGCCACCAGCGCCCCTGCCGGCTGTGACCGCAACTGCACCAAAGGGGAAAGTGTCTGTGGCCGAGAGAGGGCTGTTACAGGCTTTCTGGTTCTTTCTTGTCACTGCCGTTGGTGGAGTTTGTTTTGCCTTCTTATACATACATATACCAGTAAAGCACTGTTATTCCTTTCCCTATATCTTTGCCTGAAAGACCCTTAATTTCAAAGTCATAATAATTTGGAGGGAAGGGGGTCACATTCTCCATTTCAAGGGAGGTTCCTGCCTCCCTTGGCAGACACCTGTCTTTCAAACCAAGACAAAGTCCCAGCCTCTCAACCCATCTCTCTCCTAGCCTGGCCAAAATGACAAGCTTTGGCTACAGCCCAGTTTTTATCCAATATCGAAAAGCATATAGAAGGCTGATAATGAAGTCTGGATAGCCTGCTCCAAGGAGAGAGTATATAGCTCCACCTCTTGATTCTGTCTTCAACTTGCAATTCTGAAGATATCTGAAGTTTTCGGATTATCAGAGACAGGTAAAACACAGCATTATGATGTGAAGCATCATTTTTACTCAGCCGCCTTTTCAGAAATGCCCCACCTTCCTAGAATGATTGTCCTTAGTTCTACCATGTAGCAGAAAGCAGACCTTGCACCCCACCTTACAACTAAGTACAAGAATATTACAGAAACACAAACTGCCCAGCAGTGGCAGGCAGATGCATGTTGGCTTACTTATTGCATGTGCCCCATTCTCCTCTCCATTCACAGTGGCTTCTCCGTTCTTTGGTGTATTCTGCTGGGAAACAGCAGTCGTCGTGGCTCCCGCTGTGGCTGCCGTGGCTGCCGCTGCTGCCGCAGCACTGGCTTGTTGCTGTGCTAGCTTCTCTCTGAACGCTTGCTGTCGGGTCTGAACGACATCAGGCATCACCGCATCTATCAGAGACAGGGACTCTATTGGCCTGCCATCAAAAACTGTACCATCCTGCAGGGAAAACGAGCAGAAGGGAAATCCCAAGTTTAGGATCTTCACCACTCAGGTCGGCAAAGAATCACAAAACGAGGCTGTGTGAAGATACTACACTTTGACTTAACAAATAGTGCCACAGGACTATGGACTGCTTCTTTCTCAGATCTGTGATGGCAGTACTCATGGTCCACTCAGAAATCTGATCAGTGAAAAAGTAATTTGTTGGAATTTTATAGAAAGTTCTACCATGTAAATGCTTTATAGATGCAAAAGAAGTTAAGCTGTGTTAAAAAATATGTCTGACTGATGACAGAAATTTCACTTTGTTTTCTGTTTGAAAAAAGAGAGTCATGGCTAAAGCCATGACAAAGGCAAACAGACTTTGGTTAAACTGTTTGTTTTCCTACGCTTGCAGGAGCATAGGAATGGAATGGAAGCAGATGACACATAATGAACCTTAGCCAAAACATGATGTATGCACAAATTCAGTAGTTCCTTACACAGTGTTTTTCAGCCCAGCACCATCAGTTGTAGCTCATCATACAAGACAGCCTGACCATTATTTTTCTTTTATTCCACTACTTTTATTCATAATAGTTATGACTTTCATTTTGATTTCTGTAAATTAGGCTTCAACAACCAATTAAGTAAACTGTTAAGGACTGTTTAAGACTTAATACAGACTATACTGACTTAGTTTTTCTTCACTTTCACTTTCCTTTTATCTTAAATATAGGTGAAAGATTTTAGTAGTCTTTGTAAAGTGCCATTTTGCCAATCTTCTGCAAATTCCCTTCAATTCTTTGAAATAATAATGATCCAGTGGTGAAAGATTTGTTCTTGAGAAAGAGCAAGTAAGAATAGGATATGGATAGATAATGTAGCTGGTAAAAACATAATCTTCCATAGGTAAGAACAATTAATAAAGAAAAATAGTTGCTTGCCTGAGTGGTATGTTTCTGCTGAACTAGTTGTTGAATTACCCCTTATAATTACAATACTAAGATAATACGTCTTTGTTTCCTCATGGGGAAAAAAAAGGAGGAGAGTCATTAGAGAAGAAAACGTAATCTCTTTTTCTCCTCAACATTTTTTTGTGTGTCTGCTAAAACTTATTTGAATCTTGACTCAAATTCTTGCTACACAATAAACAAAATATTTGCCAACAGATCCTGACATCTTATATTTTCATCTGTAAATGTGCTCACTGGACTATTTACATGACTGCCCTTTAATAGATCACAAACAATAATTTTATGCACACTAGTTTACAGACTCACTGATTACTTGCCACTCTTAAGTAATAAACATAGAAAAGTAACACATAGGGAAGAATCTATGGTAGCCCTGACTGGGATTGAGATGCAGCAAGAATGGCCTTTACTTTGCTGTAACATACTTAACAGTTTATATTTGAACAGAATCATAGAATGGCTTGGGCTGGAAAGGATCTTAAAGGTCATACAGTTCCAACGTCTCTGTCACGGGCAAGGACACCTTTCACTAGACCAGGTTGCTCAGGGCCCTGTTCAATCTGAATCTAACCATGATGAGAGCAACATAAATCTTAATGGTGACGACAGGCATATTTTCAGATTATTCTCTCATTTTAGGTAAAGTCTTGAAGCTGGGTGAGAGAAGGCCCCTACATCCTGACTCGATATAGGTGCTTTTCAGAGCTGGAAGTTTCTAACTGTGTAGCTCCAATTTCAGGCATGGGGCAAAATGTTAAGCAAATTGAGACAGCTTCCTAACACTGGTTTGTTATTACAACTGCATCAAAGTGCAGCTTAGCGTGAACGTTGAATGTCATTGCCCCAATTACAAAATAACACATACACAAATCTTATACATGGTATCAAGTCATAAAAAGAAAGAATACACAGAATGTTTGAATAAAAACAAAGGAGTTTCCAAAATACACATTGCAAACAACACAGCCTTTTCTCTATTTTATATTCCTTTGTTCTCACCCATGCTGTTCACATGCTACATTCAGTTATAGAGGAAAAAGCAGTAGCTTCTTTGTATTAATATTTATTACAGATGTTTGTCAATCAGAAATATTTTGTAATGCAGCACCTGCTTATCTGTCACGCTTCATTCCCTCTCAAAGCACCATGTCTTTAAGACTGGCAGGCAAAAACCACTGGCTTTTCCCACATCCCTTCTTTGTTTCCCCTGGCAGTTCAAGGAGAACAGAGACAGTTTGTGGCTGCTCATATAATCCCTACAGAAAACCTGCACTCCAGCCACATTCAGAATTTACACCCACCTGTTCCACCATGTACATGATGCCTCATTTCATATGACCTAGACCAAAGTCACCGAAATCACTCTCCAGTGACCTCTGTGGATTTTTGATTAGGCTTCTCATGGCTTGTGAACAGTGCTGCCTGCTAGGAGGTGTCAAGGAGTGAAGTTTTAACCTAGGCTGCAGGTTTTTCCTCCCAAATTCTGCTACAACCTTGAAAATGCAAGACTGTAAACACAGATGCCTTTTCTTGTTTGCTGCAAGAACCTGTACACCCTGGATTTGTTGGCTGGGGTAGGAGAAACACCAGGAATATCCATCTAAGCAGCGCAGAGAATGCCTCCATGCCACTGCTAAAAAACTGAAACGCGTCTCCGTCTCAGAGCTTTCTGTCTCTCTGCTGGCATGGGGCAAAGTACAAGGAACAAAATTAAACCAGATGAGGAGAAGCTGGGCAGTGGCTGGTGTCGGGGGTGTCGGGGGTGCTGGGGTGTGTTGCTGGGCACGTCCCAGCGTGCAGTGGTGCAGGAGTGGTACTTACTTCGTTGATGCTGATCTCGGCCTCCACATACTGGAGCCCCTTCTGGAGGATGGAGATGAGTGCGGCAGGTGGCACTAGCGTTCCGTTGATGTTGGACTGGCTGATGTGGCTCTCGATACCGAAGGTAAAGGCCGAGTGGGAGAAACCTGAGAGCAGGAAAAGGAAGCCATGACATGAAATCTAAATGCACCAGTCAGATACACCTTCATGGTCTAAAAATAATTCTGTCCTGAGATCTAAGAGACGCTGCCGGGTAAGCAGAAGGATGTGGGCTGGCTGCTCGGAGCCGGGGGGGTCAATCTGAGCCATCCTGACTACCCATCCCCCTCCCCTGCACATTTAGGGGAAGCCACTTAGAAATGGAAATGCATGCAGAGAAAAATAACTGCACTAACTGAAAAAAAACCAACCCAAAACACATAAACACCAGCAATCACCACAAGGGCAGGTTCAGCTAAAAAAACCTGCCTCAAATCTCCAGTTCCCTTGCTGAATTTCAGTGTTGGGTGTTCACTGAAGCTGCACACTTAAAACCCTACCAGCATGCAAGTTGTATAAAATCAAGGCATAGATGCAGCTGACACAGGGGAGCCATTCCCTTATACCAGGGAAGAGATTTCAAATCCTCTGCTCATTTATTGCTTACTACAACATGATGGGCAGAGCACTGCCATTAAAATGTGAAACTACAAAAAGGCCACCCCTGTAAACCTTATATATACATACAGATATATACAGAATATATCTGTATGTGAACAGCAATAGTAAAAGTAATTAACTGGGATCTGCCACACAGCAGACAACAAGCCAGTGAGTTGGCCTCTACTTCAGCCTGAAGTCTTTCTCTTCCCTGTTTCATTTTTGTCATTGTCTGAGTAAGTAAGTGGCAATGAAGGTTACAGCATCGAAAAGTAAAGAATTTTGGCAGACAAATTTTAAAGAGTGCTGCCTTAAATTCTGGCTGAAGCTGCTCAGAACTGTTGCTGGGCATGGAGGCGAGTGCTGCAGAGGGACTGTACGGAGGGGCAGCTGCAGGAGGGGGGAGGGGGAACAGGATGTAGATATGACTGTAGGAACCCATTTATCATCACACTGTCTCCAGAGCATTAATCTAACATTAAAAGCCTTGGGGAAACCACCCATGCACTGTCTCAAACAGGAAGAACCCTCACAGTCTCCACCAACTAGACAAGAAAAAAAAAAACAACAAACCCCCTCCAAAAAGAAAAAGAAAAATAAAGCAGCTTTCAAATGAAAATACTTCCGTTAAATATAGCTGTGCCTCTTCCTCTTGTCAACACTAGTTTCATTTATAGTTTTGTCCGTTAAGGGATTTCCCCCATATCGCTGCAATGTCCAATTGTGTGCAGGCTGGGGATGTGATTTTGGACTCATTCCACAGTAGTGCTTTCTTTCTCTCTTTTTAGGATGATTTTTCCAGCTAGCTTAATTATTAACATAGATAGTTTAGCAAAAGCAAGCTGAGAAACAGAATGCCTCCCACATTTGAAACCAAGGTATGTATTTCTCTGATTCTCCCCTTCCTCCTATACATTTTATTTTGCTGCTGCTTTTCTATTTTTCCTGCTAACAGCCTCCACTCTCTCCCTTTCCAACCCTAATTTCCCTTCCTGGTGCTCTCCCAGTTTTGGGGGATGCTTGGGATGCTTTGGACACTTCTTAGGAAATGGTAGGTCCACCTACGATCAGAATTCCATAGGATTACAATGCATAAAAAAAGGACAGATAAAAAACACCCACTGAAAAACTGCGGTATCATTTATGTAATCCTTAGTCCAATTCTTATTCTGCATTGCTCTTTATGTCCTGGTCTATTTAATGAGCTGCTGGACCTCCTGCTGCAAAACAGACTGTAAGATCTGCAGAGCAGTGTTTTTCCCTGGTTATTAGTTTTGTAGGACATCTAAGCACATTACTGGGCACCACAATGAGGAAGAAATCAAGCACTGAGCATACACAGCCTGCACCTGAGAGATGTAGGACCCAATCACCGATCACTGAAATCTCTATGTGTATCTATAAATACATGGCATAAAACTAACCAGAATCAGAGAATCAGATCACTCTTAATTTATATTTATGTGTATTTGAATGAATCAACAGTGGTAACACAACTTTCTTAAAACAGAATGAACTTAAAAATGCATGACAGATAAGCTCGTAAATCTATGTAAGAATGAGAAAATTGAGCTGTTGTCCAAGAGCACTACAGGTGACTGCTAAAAAACCCAGCAGCTAGTTTGCAAGTCAACAGCTTGACTTGAAAATTGTAACATGGTCTCTGATTAAAACAACAGGTGCACAGCATAAAAATGGCAATCAACAAACATGGATGGAAAAAGTAAAAAAGTAGAAAACCATGACTGTGGATCTATGGCAGACATAATCTTAAGTATGATGTTTTACATCTCATTATTGCATTTTGTATCTTACAGACTTTCTAGCTGGCTGCGGGCATATCTCAAGTCCCATCTTTGTCAGGAGACAGATGATTGTGCACACAGCTAAACCTCTTTGTTCAGTCCTGATCCCCAGAGAGCAACGCATCTCGCCTCATAGCATGTGAGAGAAGAAACTTCTCAGTACAAAACTTAGTTGCGCTTTTGCAATGAAACTTGTTATCTTACTGTTTCTCTTGATGCTGAGAAACTATTACCAAAGCACCTGTTAGATGAGGAAACCAAACTCCTGGTACACTGTCACTGAGGAGCAATCTCACTCACACACCTCCAGCAGTTGCCAGAAATTTTCCTAAGACTTTATCTGACAAGATCCAATTAACGAAAATCAATGGAGCAAAACTGTTTAAGTGGGTGCTGCTGGACACGGTGCTCCTCATCGCTCTTGAAAAAAATCCACCCATACAATTGTAGTTAAAACACAACAGAAACATGCCAACCAGTCCTCCAATAGATAGCTAATTCCCTCCTGATTTCTTATATTACCATAGCAGTTATATAAGGCTTGTATGACAATAGACTGGTTTTAAAACTACCTCACACAAGTCAACAAAATCCTCAGTGAAGCTGTACCTGCATCAGGTTTCTGATAACACTGAGTTTTAATTTTATAGTTACCAGATGTCATCAGTTCTCTTCAGGGCTCTGCATTCAAGTACACTGAATTACATAGCAAAGTTGCAGCTCTATAGTTCAGTCTTATGAAAAGGTGACTTCTATTAAACAAAGGCAATTAAAAAAAATGTCAGCTTGTTAACCTGGCCCTCCTTCTAAGATCATGAAACTACACTGGGGACACAAAGCCAAGACATAAGCACCACCTCCACTTCCAGTCTGTCAAGGCAGTTGGGGAGCGTGAGCAGAGACAGAAGGTGCTCTGCGAGTGGGTATCTGAAGAAAGGATGTGGCAGGGATGATGTGAAATTACAGTAGACATAAAATGAAAATGCCGTGGCAGCAGTGAAATGAATGAAAGTTGCAAATCCGTGTCCGTATGCATTCTTTCTCAAATTCTGTCACTCTGGTGACTGCAGTAATCACTCTATAAAACAGTAATTTCTGTTCAAATAGCACTAGCAAACAAAATCTTAGTGCAATAAACCCTTTGAAGACATATGCAGGGAGACTATGAGCTTTTAAGGCTAAAAGCATGAACACAAAGGGCTGAAGAGGAGAAAGCATTGCCACACACTGAACAGGTTTCATAGCAGTGAACCAGTTCCTCTTGCTGTGACATAACCAGTGCCCTCAACGGCATCCTTCAGCAGATTTGAGAGAATGGCTTCCAGGTTTTTTCTGCCTCAAAAAAGATGGGAAAACAGAAACCATCAAGCTATGCATAATCTGTAAACACATTATAATATACGAAAAATAAACCCAAATGAACAGTGCAGATCTCGGGATGATTTTGGTATGAATGGAGGTGACTTATCAAATGTGGAATATCTGGATTTGAAGTATTTTACAGAGCATAAAAGCAGAGAGGAAATAATGAATGCAGAAAACAATTACTTAAATGACCCCTCAACCTCAAAAATTGTTGTACAAGTCAAAAACAGACTTGAAAACTGACTTAAATTCCTAATTGAGAGATTCCCACACTTTTTTTGTACTGACAGTGGTAACAGGTCCCGGTTCTGTGCTATATCTTTTCCCACACTGAGGTGTCTGTATATACTCTCAGTGGTACATACACAGCCATTTGGGAATTCTTGCCCTAGGCAGTGCCAAAAAATGCATATGTAGGACTGTGTTTTGCAAAATTTCACTGATAGGTTTTGCTATAACTGCAAAAATGGAGATGATGGAGGGTTTTTCCTTTGGCTGCTCCTTTTTCAGTTAAAAATGGCTTCCCTTTGAAGCTTGATTTGTCATTGATCATAAAATGACAAGGTTTTATTTAATGAACATAATGATGCTTGTTGCATGCTTGTTTGATCTGCAGGCTACATAGTTTTAATTGTTTACAATATGCCTGGCTCACATCAGAAATGCCTGTTAAATGTAGGTGTAGAAAAGGCAACTGGGCAGCAACACAGCCTGGGGAACGACTTTTCTTCTCCAGAGATGTGTCTCACCTTTTCTGGGAGCAAAGCATCCCTCCTTTCAGACTCGCGACTGGGGTAATGCCGAGTATTCCCCATGTGGCTCATCTGGCACTAAGAGCTCCAGCTAAAAATTGACATCTACCTAGTGTTCCTTTCATTTCCCAACCTCTTTAGCACCACGAAAAGCATGTCTTTGTAGAACTGCAACCTTGAATTGTAGCAGCTACAGTACCTACTGCTGTGCTTGTACAGGTGAGGGGAATGACAAAGACGGGTCTGTGGAAGCAATGAGTTTTGAACTGTTTCAGTCTTTTCTGGTTACTTGGGAGTTACGATGGGGATGCCCTGATGAGCAATAGCGAAGTGATCTGTTGAACAAAGTTTTCTGTTTGTGAGCTAAGTGGACTTAGTTTTCTCTGGTTAATCTAAATAGCTTGCTGTTCAAATAATTTTTAAAACCCAGGTGTTTTTCAGTTATTTGCGAATTACTCGGTTCAATTACTTGCACTATAAGATCCTTCACTGAAACATTTGCTACTGTAGAATGAAACAGAACAAAGAATTATGAACATCAAATTGCCTTTTACACACACCTTGGGCATCTTGATGATGAACAGCATCTATCCCAACACTGAGTACAAGTAATAAGCCATTCCTACAAATCTTTGTATAACTAATGCCCAGTGTGGCCCTCTTTTCTGGAAAATAGTGAGATTTCATAAGGAGATCGGTGTCATTTCCTTCAATAAATTTTCCTATTTCTTTAACTCAAGCACTCCAGATTGAGGTTCGCATATACAGAGATCTTAAGTTCAATTTCTGGAATTCACTAAATTAGTGATGTTATTACTTTAAAAGAAAGAGCGAAGAAAAACAAATGAGGACTAAACTATCTGACCATCCCTTTTTTTTCTCCAACAATTTAACCATCTCCACACGGAAATAATCAGCACTTGTTGTTTAATTCATTTCTCTGACATTGTGTTGTCTTCCTTTTTTGAAATTTCCAATACAAGCTCCTCCAATCCTCACCTCTGAAGTAACACACTGTTCCTCTTCAAAGTATTTGGCAGGTAGAGGAGACAAAAATGAGCAAGGCTTTAGAAATCATTAAAACTACTGGCTCAGCAGAATCACCCTGCAGCTGCTATAATGGGATCCACCAGCAATCTCAAGTTTTCTGGCTGCACAAGTGCCTGTTTTCTTTAAGGTAAGTCTCGCACCTGGCACTACTGCTGAGACTTTGACCAAAGTACAATTCATACAAGAATGGAAGGCATGTAAGAGCTGACTACAGCTATACAGGCTGCAGGGCAAAAAAAAAAGACGATTGCAAGGGGCAAAGAAGTCACCCTTATGACCATAAATGGGTATACAGGCAAAATTCCTGGGAGATTCAGACACATCAAGTAGAAACATTCCACTGCGTCATGAGTCAAAAGAAAATCACGCGCAGGAGAAGCAGACGTCCACACACAATCCCATCAGCTGCTTTACCGTGTTACCAAACCCAAGTAACCTCAAAGCTGCCCGCACAACTGCTTGCCAAAGAAACCAGATGCAAGCAGTGGAAAAACATTCATTCCGAGTTTGACGTCTGGGTCCTGAGAGTTCCATGTAAGGAGGAAGGCAAGAAAGGCAGAGTGAGGCAATGTGGTGTTCTGAAATAAATTAGAGCCCCATCATGGCAGTTAAAAAAAAGTCCACAAAAAACACCTGGTGAAACACAACCACGAACAAAATATTCTCCTCCAAAAACGAATGATGTACAAACAACACAGTCAATATTAAATGAAGACTTCTGTAGGTCTAGATTTATCACCGTAGAGAAGCAAGGTACATGTATCACTAAGGGCAGATTTGAATGCAATTTCTGTATGCAAAACCAGAAGAAAACAATTTAAGTTAGAGCAACTGTATTTTCTTAATTTAGGGCCTAGCACATGCTAATCTAGTTCCTGAGGCAAGTGATGTAATTTCTTGCCATTGCCCAAGAGAATACAATGATGCTCTTCACTGTACTTTACTGCAGCTGCCATCTTAGCCTAGTATTTTCTCTTCTATACGATGCACTGAGTGAGAACTGAGAATGTAACATGGATCCCTATCCTTGCTTCTCCTTAGATTTTTGCCTAAACTGAATTATGTATCCATAAAAACATGGTTATAAAGCCCCAGTGCACATATACGCAAAGGCTTCACAAAAAGGACAACCAGTCTCTTTGAAATATTTGTTTGGTCAGAGTAAGTGTCTGCTGCCTTAAGCCACTGGTAAGATTCTACTAACAATTACAAAAAATAATGGTGGAGAAGAATCCGACACCAGATTTTGTTTATTATTCACAGCAGACTGAGATTCTTCTCTTAACTGAAGTTTTTATTTCTCGGTAATACATCCTAGAGTACCTCTCTGGTTTTGGTAGTGTCTGCTTATTTTGAAGACTTTACCTTTGCAATTACATAAAGGGCTTAACAAGGACACACATTAGCAATTTAAAGTAGAGAACTGCAGTTGAAATATATTTTTAGAAAAATCAGCTGAACAATAGGGCTTGCACATTTGTTTCAAGATTAGGATTGCTAAATGATTAAAATTATTTCCAGAACCCCGGGAAATGTCTTTGGTATTACAAGCTCTTTCACAGTCACTGGGAAATATAAAGAAAGGATTCCTAGCTGTAGGTAAAATTACAGTATGTCTAGTTACCCAAAGTTTTGTAGAAGTGATTATTCACTAATATTACATGTTACGCCCTTTTTTCTTGGATATTGGACCTGTTCACCTTCTGCCAAGAATTCAGAGTAAATGTCTGCTACCCAAAATTATTTTATTATGTGCCAAAGAATGTTTTTGGCCGGTATTTTTTTTTCTTTTTCATGCAGGAAAGTATGTTGGAAAAGATTAATACAACTTGGAAATGGTCTTTTGATGAGTGGTACTTGGCACTCCCTGTTTAAGCCTTTCTGAGGGCTGCAAATTAGCAAAGAAAGAAATATGATACAGACAGAAAACAGAGCACAAGCAATGGAAAGAAGAACTTATAAAAATCTCTTGAAAGCAAGGTCTGAAATAATCCCCTTTTTCACTCACTCTGTGTAAATAAGAATGACAATTGCAAATAAATATCAATACAGATCTAGCAATTTATTGCAACTATGGGCAAAGTTTGAAACAGCTTATGAAGGCTGCAAGGATGAAAATAATCTTTTCCTTCTGAATTAATGGGATGCCGTTACCTTTTAGCCCTGTATGTGCAACCAAACATCCAAAGAGAGAGACATGCGTAATTTTAAGGATCATATTTATAGAACAGACTTCCACAGTCATATATACGTTCCTCAAGCTATGTTCTTCTCTCTGTTCTAACATACACCTCTAAGTGGTGGCAAGTAGAACACCACAGCTGACACTCAGTGGACATTCAGGAACCTAACACCAGGAAGGTTTCTGTGGATAGTGGCTAAAAAAGGGAGCCCTAACACAGGATGGGTGTGAGGAGGGCTGGTCTGTAAGCACCATGGCTGTGCAGGCAGAACATTCTCAGCACAGAGGTTATCAGCAAAACTTGCAAAGCTCCACTGGGCCTGGAGACTCAAACTGAAAAGCAGTAAAGTGAGAAATGTGTAGGACTGCACTGGTTTTACCAGCAAAGCCATCCTGACCTTTAGACATCTGTCTTCTACCCAACATGCTATTTTCTTAATACCCTAAAAATACCGTATTTTTGCAAGCTTTAAAAAATAGCACATGAAGTGATCAGAACCAAAATTTGTGCCATGGAATAAATTTGTAAAGGTGTAATTGTTTATGTTTGTGTAACTTAAAAATCACAGTGTTTGCTCAGTGTCCAAGATCCAGCACTGTACGGCAACTTCCAGGCCAAAGAAAAATTGAAATAGCCAAGTTCAGAAAACTGTGAAGAGACCTAGAAGAAAATATGAGGTAAGCAGGCTTTTGCAAGTGGCAAAACCCCAAAATACTCAGTGTATTTCTTTCCTTCACATGAACTTAAAAATTCTGCACCAATTATGAAACAGGGTAAATAGAAAATTTTCAAACAGACCTCTTGAACTGCACTACAAAACATTTGAAAATATTGTTTATACATTTGTATATAGAGATATCTGGTCACGAAAGTCATAAGTCTGTGCATATAAAACCATAAAAATGGGTCTCACACAGTCTATCACATTCTTTTGACAATTTACCAGAACAAAGTGGGAGAAACCCAATAATCTCTTTACCTGTAAAAATATTTTTTCCTCACCATCATAGAATTTGGATTTTGTGAAGCCAGCCATCAAATACTGGCTAGTACGTATTCACTGCTCTATGAAATAGTGTGCAATTTAGTTTTGACTTGCAGAGGTGCTCACCTTCATCCTGTCCAAGATCTGTAGCTTTGTTAAGTTTAAACAAAAATGCTTTGGGAACTGCAGTCCAACAAAGCTTGTTGCCTTCTAATGCTGACCCTGATTTTCTTAAAACGTATTTACTGTTTACAAAGAGAATAAATCATTACTAGCGGAGACAGAAACTGTGCATAATAATACAGTTTTTATTTTAGAAATGGATTTGTCTTTTCAGCATAATCCATTCTCAAACAAAGAAGTATAATTTCAAATTCAGAGTCAGGCCCACTGTTTCTGGAATCATACAGTCACTACCTCCCCAGTTTAGAAGAAATACAGAGAAGTAGAGGAGGTATTGAGAAAAAGGAGTCGTGGTTTATTAAAATCCCTTATATACCCTTTTGATAATACACTATTTTACTACAAAAATATGCTGGAGGCATTATATTTATATATATATATTACATTATATGAAATATGTGTTGTTACAGATGGTTTCATGTTATATAGGAACATTCATTCTGAGGTGACTTTTATGAAACACTTTGATTTAAAGCAAACCATTTTTTGGGTCAAATTTCTTAAGTGTTCTTATCCAATGGCCACTTTAACACGTATTGCACTCCTAGAACAACACTGTGGCCTTATTTATCTAAAATAATTCATGAAAACTCTTGTGACTTTTAGTTCTATGGTTCTTGGCTAGTTCTATAGCCAACTTTCAATAAATCAGAGATTTGGAACAAAACCTTAAGTTATTTTATTTTAATTGAGTAGGCTGGCCCTAAAAAGGATAATGCATCATATAAATAGGACTGCATGCCCACAAATCAGGTCTGTGCTAAACCATGAGAATGAAAAGTAGAGTTTGTTTTACTCTAAAGCCTCACTATTGTACAGCTGAAAAGCTGAAAGAATTCCTGCCTTTATTCTTAACACCAGCTCCTGAAAAACACAGTTAGCATCCTATTCATCCTGCTTTTAGGGACATATATTCACCCATAAATTCATAAACAGTACTCTGAAATAATTGAAAAAGAATGTTAAATATTGTGCCAGCACCTATGTAATACTCTTTACACAGAGGATTTCAATACATTTTAGAACTATAAACATTCCACATCTGCTTTGAGGTACTGTTCATAGTATTAACTTTGCTTTCAAACAGGAAAATTGAGGGACAGAAACTTTAGGGCCAGGTATTAACACTCAGTTTTTATGTATGCCCTTGAAAAATGTATCACTTTATTTGTTCAGTAATACCTGGTCAGCACCCAGTTACAACAGCACAGAAGTACCTGTGCAAAGAGAAGGTCAGAAGTGTCCTTACTCCAGTGCAGCTGAGGTTGGTCTATGAGCTACAGTCATTCTGTGCTGCAGGCAGGACACATTAGGTCCAAGAGACTGTGGTAACACGCATCCAGACACAAATAATGCAGCCAGAGATTGTTACTGATACAACACTAAAATGTGTGTTTCATCTTTGCCTGGCAGGCTGTCATTTCAAGGATGCGTTTTTCCCTCAGCAAACAAAAGGTGTCCATCATCCCTGCCTTTAGAGCACAGCTGCGTACAGAGCCTTGGGAACACTGCAGTGACTGCCCTACAGACCTTTCCGTATAGGTTGTTAAAAGGATGTTTGAGACTCTCCAGTGCTGAGCAGGAGGCTGGACTACTTGAACATGAGCCAGCAGTGTGCCCTTGCAGCAAGGAAAGCCAAGAACATCCTGAGCTGTACTACAAAGAGCACTGCCAGAAGGTCAGTGGAGGGGATCCTCACCCTCTACTCAGCACTGGTGAGACCGGCCTGGAGCACCGTATCCAAGTCTGGGCTCCCCAGTAAGAGAGAGACAGGGATGCACTGGAGAGAGCCCAGTGAAAGACCACAAAGATAATCAATGGACTGGTGCATCTGCCTTACAAGGAGAGGCTGAGAGAGCTGGGACTGCTCAGCCTGAAGAAGAGAAGGCCCACAGAGGACCATATCAACATGCAAAAATACCTGAGGGAGGTGCAAAGAGGATGGACGCTTTTTCCAGTGGTGCCCTGTAACAGGAGGCAGTCAGCACAAACTGAAACATGTGAAATTCTACTGAAACAAAATAAACTATTTCTTACAGTGGGGGTGATAAAAGTATTGGAACTGGCTGTCCAGTGACATTGTGGACTCTCGACCCTTGGGAGATATTCAAAGCCCAACCAGACACAGCCCTGAGCAACCTGCTGCAGCTGACCCTGCTGTGAGCAGGGGAGATGGATTAGATGATCTCCAAAGGCCCCTGCCAACCTGAACTATCTCTGATTCTGTCATCTCCTGAGATACCACCCAGACTGAGCTCTCCTGCGATCCTAATGAAACAAATAGCAAGAAAATATAAAAAAAGGCAAAAGAAAAATCATTATCCACTGACTCTGCCATCAGTGCACACTATTGCTTTTACTGCCACACTGGACAAGTGCCTTTATCGACCAAGTGATTCATTCTTTTAATGAATTATTCTCCAAAGTATAGATTTTAATAATTTAAGAAAAAAATATGCACTGTACATTCTTCTTCTACCTCACAGCAGTCTTCCTACAGAAAGGAAGCAGTTAGCTTTGAAGCAAATTTAGCTGACCTATATATGCCAATCTTTTATGCTTTGCTTAATCTGAATTATTTTCAACATGCACGTCTCTCGTCTGTGACTCAGGGACTCTGTGCCATACACAGTTTTTCAAAAAATACTCTAAACATACCTCATGCAGGCAAAGTATGGACTTCAGAGAAAAATTACACAGGCTTATGTAAGTAAAGAGTGTTTCATCAGGCAACAATTCAAAAGAACAGAATACTGATCTTCAGTCATTCCCTACTGCCTGAGAACTTATGCAAGCAAATTGTGATATTTACATTTTTTGTAAAATTTCTATCTTGAAAAAGAGAATTATTCTATAAAAATGTAATTTCCTTTGTATTTTGTTGCTTCCTTTTCAAAAAATTGCAAATGTCATTGGGAAAAAAAAGTAATTTAGCACTATTCCAACTATTAGTATTTAGTTTCATCACAAGGAAGAAATCCCAGAAACATCATAATATCCACATTTTGGATTTTCTCATAATTTCCAAAGGCAAAATGACAGCAAAATGCCTTGGATGTGGTTAACAGGAAAGGCCCATATTTGCACATGCCTAACTACAAAGGATTTTGAGAGTCACAGAAACCCTTTGCTCTATGCCCTTGAATCTATGCTTAAAACCTCAGAGAAAATATTTTTTTCTAGGAAAACAAGGAAAATCTGTCAACTACGAACCAGGCAGACCAATGTGCTGCTATAATCCTAAGTTTACAGAAGGAAAAAACCTTTTTTATTAGCTGTCTTCATTTTTATGATCAGGAAGAAAACAAATGAAAATTCTAACGTAAAATGGTAAATTGTCCCAAGTCAGCATCTAAAACTGTCATTGACATCTTTTTAGCAAAAGTATCTAGCTACTGTTTTTATTGTCTTAGACGTGGTACAGATTGTACATGGTGCAGATTATACACTGGGGAACAGTTATCAAGGCTGTGTCATAAAACATGGAAAAATTCAAATCAAAAAGTAAAAATTTGAGTCAAAATGGAAACTTACACAATCTTAACTCTAACCAGCCACTGCAAGACATTCATTACAATAAATCTTCTACTAGAGAACAGTGTAAGCCACAGGCAACTGGGGAGCTGATTTTCAGACAAGAATTCTAGACTGCAACATGCATATAAATGCTAGAAAAGGAACACTGTCAAATGATCAATGCATCAAAAATACCAAATTTGAAAAAGCTTTAATAACTGAATTGACATGTTGGGCTGGGTAGGGAAGGTAATTTATTGTAGCATTTGGACTGATGATAGGATCTGTCAATCACAACAGATGGCAACACATTTTAGATTAAAAAGTATGTGAGAGATTTGATTTCCCTCGGTTTTGCCATCCTCCCTCAACTCATAGAAATTTCCTTAGGATCCTTATTACTCCTCATTGCATTGTACTGCTCTGACTTTCATTCCAAAAGACAAGTAATTATCTGTTTCTCTTTTGGAAAAAACAGAACAGGAAAACTCTACATTATGAATTCTGTATTTTTTTTTTCAGAAACTGAAGAAACTCAATAAAAGGTCTATGTCAGTCATGAAGATGGCTGCTAGCAAAAGTATGCTTCTCAGATGTTTGAAGAGGTGCAAAGTTAATACAATTAATACTATTATATTCCTATTATGTTAATATTAATATTATATACTATGAATGGTAATTAACATAATTTGGATGCCAGAACTGTGGCTACTTTGGTATAGCTTGTTTCACTTTCATCAATGTACCTGCTTTTTTGATAGAACTGTGCCCACCACAGGAGTATTTTGTGTGCTTCTATCTCCACACTGGTTGTACACTCTTAGCGTAAATGTACCTAAGCCTGATTTTAGTAACTGGGGCCAATTTAAGGTAGACTTTGTATCAAGACACCTACCAATAAATACGACCTGACTTTAAGAAGTTTGACTCTTGAGACATACAATGCTTGAAAGGCCTCAGCACTTTTAAGAATGACCCCTTTAAATTGTGCACCAAAAAGGTTTGTAATAAAAAAGGAGAAAACTAGACATTGCAACACTTGACTTTGGATAGAAACAGATAACCTTGAACTGAAAATAAACACTCCTTCTCTTTGTATCTCAAGAAAGGGGCATTCATGGTCTTACTTTGGAAATGGTAACACCTAGTCACCTTAGTGGTGAAATTCCTATGGCATTAAGCCATGGAGCATAAATGGAAATTATGATAGACTACTTTGATTTTCTGGGTGTAGATAAGCACTGAGACAGTCACCTAGGTAAAGAAGCAACTATTTACTTACTTATTTTAATACAGCTAAACATTTAGAGCCTTAACTTGTCCAAGTCCTGTCTTGTACAGGAGGGATTTGACTGCACTGCCCCTGGACCAGGCATCTTCTCCAGCCTGCTCCTTCAGCAGCAGGCAAGGCAAAGCTCCTTGGCTGTGGCTTTTTTTGTTAAATCCCATGATCAGTCAGCATAACTCCCCAAATGCCACAACTTACTATTTCATCCCATCTGCAGATGTACTTGGTAATCATTTTATACTTCCTTCCGGGTAACTGATAAAGCTGTTGAGCAGCATTACGTCAAAAACAGATTCCTGTGAGTTCCCACTAGAAGTAACCCTTGAGATGAATACTCCCCAGCTATAATCACTTTTCAAGATGTTTCTGTTATTCCATTTTTAACCCATTTGGTAACTCTGTATTACACTGATTTTACTCACTGTTATTTCATTTTGGTTTTAACCACAGTGTCAACAAGACTAAATAAATGTCATAAAGTAGTCTAAGTGTATTAATGTCAGCACAGCTATCTCTGTCAATTTAATTTCTGATCTTGGAAAAAGCAGTATCAAGTATGTTTAACAAGATCTATTATCCATAAAAACTTGCTGGCTGGCATTTGGCATGATGTCATCTCTTCATCTTTGTTGGAGATATTTAGTCTTAGCCTTCCAATGATTGTGCTTGACCTATAGTTACCTGGATCATCTTGTTTAACCTTTAAAAATTCTGGCACAACATTTGCCTTTTCCAGTTCACTGAAACTCCCCTTGGTATGCCACGATTTGTTAAAAAGCGACAATAATGTTTTAGACAGTTCAACTCTATTAATACTCTCCTGTGCAAGGTTTCTGGTCTGACAGAAAACTAAGGAGGAAAGATACAGTTACTGAATTTCACTTCTAACTTCAAGTTTACAAGAGCTGAACTCCTACTAGAATCACCTGCCAGCATTTTCATAATGAAGTGTAGAGCCCCCTTCGGCATCTTTGCTACAATGCTTCAAAGAATCTCAAGTGTTTCTGTATCTCGCAGATGCAGAACACATGAAATATTACAGGGACATTTTGCTTTTTATATACTTATTCTGCCATATGTAACTTCTTTGTTATTTCTCTCTTCCTCCCACCATTTACCTACTTCTTATAGGAAAGCCTGGAAGTTTTACACGGTAAGATTAAAGGAGGGATACCTGGAAAAAAAGAAGTGAACTTCTGTACGGTCTTGTAAGCAACATTCATGGTTGGGTCTGATCAAATTTTTAGAAGCTTTGGGTTCAGCTAATGTTAACAAATAATCAATGTGAAGTTCTCTGTAAAATGGCAGAAGTGATTGCTTGCTTGTAGGAGATGTTACCTAGAGTAACTTTTTCCTGATGTTTGGCTGATCCCACCATTCTTGATTGATTCTGTAAAGCCTCCTGAATCACTACACAACACTAACTCACCTCCTGATGTATCAAAAAAGGTTGGTTTTCTTTTTTCACATCAGGAAAAGCTACTGTATTAATACACTGTTATGTACAATCTCCTACAACCCAAACATAACAATGTAAAATAATTTCAGGGCACTTTATGGTTTGATTACATCCATTGGTGCACTGATCTAGTGTCTAAAAGCTCTTTCCAGTGTGGTACACAATGGCTTATTTTTAAAAGCAAATTTTTTCTGGATGAAGTTTTAGTTTTGTTAGTTCCTCTTTTTCTTTCATCTGTTTGCACACCAGATCTAGACAACTTTTTATAAGCTCCATTATTAGACAGTGTGAAACAACAGCTAACACAGGCCACAAGTGGACTCTTAAAGAACTGTTTTAAAAGACCAAACCCTAAAAAAGCATGATAAACCTTCTTAATTTCAGTGGATATTCTTTGCATACGGATTTGGTTTCCTAGGATTGAAATAGTCTTGCAAGTGGAAGAAACAACTCAAAATAATGTATCTAATGAATACTAGTTATAGTGACCAATGGAAGCAGGCTAAGGCAGTATCTTCTATCCACTGGGATTCTGCTTCTCTGTACAAGATATCTCTTGGGTCTTGAGGGCTTATTCTAAAACTGGCTTCAAGTCTTCTGACAGGATGAAATCTATTTTCCACAGATTTGGTTGTTTCAGCATGTGAAACACGGAATATTTTTAGTCAATTCTGCTTTTACCAACACAAAACATAGGGTCAGTACCAAGTAAACTGTGATGCTGGTTACAAATCCTTTGTCAATGTTTCTCAGCTACCCTATCATCTCTACAGTAACAGAACGTTTTCCATTAGCTAAGAGACTTTCTACTTCTTGCAGTCAAAGAGTGGAAAGAAGACTATGGATACAAAATAAACCCAAAATGTAAGTTTTCAATTTAATTTTTAAAAAAGATTTTAAAGCCCTGCGGTATTTTCCAATATGATAACAGATAGATGTGGAAGTGGTACGGAGACAGAGCCATGATGATACTTGTGGAGCTCAGTTTACACATGTAATTACCCTAAGAATGGTCGAAAACATCAGAAACTTGCACCCAAATTTCTCTTTACAGCCAACATAAACCCAATGTAAACAATTTCAAGTAGCTAAGAAAAAAAAGATACAACATACATGTGTTTTTTGCCTGTGCTGCCAAAAATGACTTTGGCTGACATAACTACCAAAGCATTTGTTAACATAACGTTATTTACTTCCTTGTTTTGCCTAACTGCAATGTTTATTTTGTACCTGTGCATGCTTGCACTTTGTGTTCTAGACCATGATTTCAAAGAAACATGGGTTTGTGCAAGAAATATTTAGTCTATCAGTCTGAAACACTCAAGACAACACTCCCAGAGCAACATCATGCAAAAAGGCAATTTTCCCATTTCATTTATGATCTGAAGTTACGAAGAAAGACAAGGAATTTACCTGATTCCTGGAGATAGCGATACACCAAGAAATTCACTTCGTCACTGGTTATGCTCATCTTAGCCCAACCTCAATATGATGAGGTTTACGAGAAGTGTGATCCACGCTCTGTTCAAAGGGAGAGAAAAGAACAGGTTTTGTTTTATCTTAATTTACTATGAAATGTGTTATCAAAACAGAGATGGGGATTGTTAAGGTATTTAAAGATGTCATACAGTTACTAGAACTGTAATGTCCCAATGTGAGGCATTCATTAAATATTGTGAATCAAGTACTCAGGCTGTACTGCACCTTTTATTACAATTCAGGAGCAGTATTTAACATACATGAGAGAGTCAGAGAGAGTATTTTAAATATTGGAAGACTTTTCTAATGTCAACTCCTTTACTTGTGTGGCTTTACTACAGGTTCTTTGGAGACTCCCCTATACTGTGTGAGTGTTTTCAGAATTGCTGGCAGTTACACTCATGTATAACACACTAAATTATAAGACTTTTGCAGCTCCGAATTTGTAATCCAGTTTTTTGTCCAGTTGTTCATCCACAGAAGACAGACTCTTTCCTTAGAAAACCATGTTACGCAACGAATGGGGCAGGAGGGGAATAGAAAGAGAGAGAACACTATATACCTTGAGCCAACAAGGAAGACAAATATCCTTGCATTATATAAAGCTGTAATATTATAATGTCTCTGTTGATTAATGTTGAGCAAGAATTAAACTCCAATTTTTCACTTAAGCAATTGCAACCTTTAGGATGACGGCTTTACATTACTATTTTGGGCATATACTCTGGTAATAAAAACACAGGGTTTAGATGATAAATTTGTTTTGAACGTTTTCCATTAAATCTTGATGATTCATTCCTGTTTGGGAATCTGACTTAAGTAGCTTGGTTTTAAAAGACCTAAGTACTCCTCAGACATAAACTTTGCAGCTGTGTCAGCCACACCATTCCTATAAGTGATCTCGTACAGCTTTGGCCGCAGAAGTGCACACCGGGCTCTCACCGTGCGCTACAAATGAAAGACCGTAGGCGTATGCCGGGTGTTTTGATTTCCCGTATGTCTCTTCTTGGCAAGCAGAAAGGTCGTCTTTGTTCATCGAAAACCTCTTCAGTGATTCCTGCTGCCTAAAGTAGCACCTGCTACTGCAGGCGATGCTGATGGACGACGTTTCCCCTGCTGATGGTTTAAACCAGCAGGTCACTCATGACTGTAACAGATGTCTTTGCATATTTATGTAAATGGAGGTCTTTCGAACCCTGGTAAGCCTTTTATTATCCCGGGCTGTATTTCATCAATAGCTTGGATGCTGATTTTCCATATGAAACCCTAGCTTGCTAATTTGGCAGACATCTTCCTCAAATACTTGAATCTTAATTGTTACAGTTTGCATTTCATGGAGAACAAGAAGAAATAAAGTACTGAAAATCACTTGGTCTCCGTAAGGAAAATTTCATCTCCTTTGGAAAGGATGAACGCTTTCTGCTAAGATTCTGGCTGAGGGCAGTATCAGCTGTATCCAACATCCATTCCTGTCACACATGCCACGTATTGCCCTGGGAAGCCACTCAGTCTCTTTTCTCCTCAATCCTTCATCTGTAAAATGGGTTCAAACTTCTCTGCCACACAGTCAGGAGACTGGAAGCACTGATAGTGGTAAGGACTGAAGTTACCAAGGCTGGCAACTTCCAGTATAACTTTATACACACTTCTTCCAGATAAACAGGCTTGGACTTGAATAATTAATAACCTCCTGTGCCCTTTTTGCATAATCATTGCCATACAATGAAGAACGAGACAGATATTCACAGCAACAGTTAAGGCCATTTTCATCTCTGAATGCTTAAAATACATCTGTATCGTTGCTAAGGCCATGATAGTAATAAATCAAGAGAATTTGATAGCTGTGCGTTGAAAAAAAACCCCCACTTTTAAAAGCATTTTAAAAATAGCTGCTTCAGAGTTTGGTGGTAGGAAAGTTGGTAAAGATGAAACCGCTTACAAAAATTCAGTTTCAGCAATGACGTACTCTGTGGTAAGATGAACTTCATATTAAAAAAGAAAAAGAAAATAAAAAAACTTCAAATGCCTTTTCTGGGTGCATCCTGACAATTTAAGACATTAACATGGCATTTTCCACATATAGAATGTTGCTTTGGGGAAGGAGAGGCAAGGGAAAGGAAGAATGCTGTGTTTTGTTTGTTTTTCTAAAGATGACTTTTCTTAAATTAATTAAAATCAGAGAAAATCAGCGTGATTGCAAAACAGTCTCCCAGCTCCAGGAAAAAACCCCTCCACAGCAGCTACCTTTGTAACAGAATCCCAAGCACACTCAGTAATAGTTGGATTTACAATGCATTTTCTCTGAAGTCAGTCAACAGGAATTACTTTGACACGTGTCAGATCATATCTTTATACACACATTGTTATCATACCACAAAAAACCAGATGATCTCCACTCGTATATTTAAGGTTTCTTCCCCTCCACAGATGCCAGTGTAGCAATCAGATACACAACTGTAAAGCTTTTACCCGTCCAAAGCAAGACATAGATTTTGGCTCTTACCCAGAGAAATCTGTTCATTAGAAATTTGGCTGACCGCACTCAATTTCATTAATGCTCTTTCTGATTCCCTTCTTCTCTGCAAATAAACACTCCAAATAAAAGTAGCTAAAAACGACATGGTGGGGAGGAGAGGAACATCCTTATATTTTGTGTATCTCCAAGACTGATTCATAAGGAACAAACAACTAGCCTCCCCCTCAATATATTTTTAAATGTAGGAATGCAAACTTCTGCAGGAAATCACAGAAACTTTCAGTTACCACCATGATAGATTTATTTCTGCTAATTGATGGCCTCCTTTTGTTACTGACAATTGGTATTACCTAGATTAATAGTTTTTTAAAAGAAATGAAGTGCAGTTTATAAACAATACTGATGTGCCTTTGGAGACATTTCACATTTACACCAGCAATAACATCTTAATTCTTCAAAATGTCAGGAAGATTAACAAAAAGCATTCAAACGTGTTTGAACTTTCTTTACTTGAAACACTTTTTCCTGCAGCCAGTTACACATAATGGGAAGTTCTATTTATTTCAACTTCACTTAAAAAATTTGGCTTGTGATCCTGTAGATATTTAAGAATGCCCAAACATGTGACCTGAGCCAATTAAGACATCCCAAAGTATAATGGATGCAAAACATACAAACCCCATCAGTGGATGGATGGGTTGTCAAGATCATGCAAAATTAAATGTAACACATATTTTAAATAAACATTCAGCTCTTAGTTCTATCAGCATAGGTTTGCAGAAATGCTTCCCATATAGGGTTAAAAATCTGGGATATTACCACAAATACCACCACTATGCTTCTAGGGCTGCTTGTCTTTTGCTGAACCAAATGGTTCACCTGGCGTTCAGCTGGCTCCAGTGAAGCTGGAACTGCAGCACGCTTCCCTGTGCTCCGGGCAGCCAGGACAGCCTGCTTCCTGGAGTAACCGCAGGACCTGATTTGGCTCTGTGCACCAACATACCGCTGTTCTCAAATTAAACCTTCCTGGAGTACTGGGAATCCTGCTAATGGGCCACGCAAGTGGCTCTGGAGAAGGCAGCCTCATGTACAGCCATGGTTCAGCACAGTGATAGCCAGGTCAACTAAGAATAGTTTATTGACATCCCATCATCCCCTTACTCAAGGATTGGTCTTCCTTTGCCAGGCATATTTTAGCACTGCTGCCATAAATAAGGGAGATCTGGCTGAAGAATCACGGGAAAACAACCTTTTAAATTTTGAAATAGCATCTAAAGACTCCACTCCTCTGCCTCTTTTCTAAATGATGGTCACAGGGTCCTCCAGGGCCATGTCCTGCCCTCCAGGCCAACCCCGGGGGAGGGGACGGCCAAGGTTATTTCGGGAAATGAGTTCACATTTGCTACTTGAACCAGCATGCTATCCATAGAGACTGGGAATTACCAGTCAATTTTCCCCTCAGGAAGGTAGAAACAGGTCAGACATTTAGGGAAAACACCTAAACTAAAACCTAAACTTGAAACCTAAATAGGAACTCAGGCACTTCCCATTTGTGCATCCAGCCCTACTGACAGAAATTTATCAGATGGCTGGTCTGGCCCTCATCTTACACCTTGAAAAATTCTGCAAGCTCCAGTCTGCTTTCAACTGAGTGCTGAGCAGTTGTCAACTTCTTAGGAGGGTTTTTCTTTGGGTCATTGTGGTAAAATAAACACTGTTCCCTTTTTCCCCATGGCCCCCCTGCCTCCAAACCCCAGCTGAAACACACAAATTTTCATTTATCTCCTGCAGAGGCCAAAATTTCTTTTCACAACTGAAATTTTAATGATAACAATATTGTCATTAAAATGATAGGGAGGTGTGAAGAGAAATTGTGTACTCGCTTTGGGGAAAAAAAGGCAAAAAGCAGAGGTTCCATAAAAATGAAAACATTCCAGAAAGTTCAAACATTTAATATTGTCAACTTGGTGCCCTGCTGCATGTGAACCACAGTTCACACATTTATGCTCCCATTTTCTCACCCAAGATGGACCTGTGCACCAAAGTGCATCTCTCAGGACCCAATACAGTCTCCCCATCTCAGAGAAGAGAATGTGAATGTAATTACTAAAACAGACTCTAGGAAGGCACCGTGACAGCACAGCCAAATCAATGTGTTACTGTTTTGTATATGCTCCGTAGTTTAATGAAAAACATTTCCCAAAGCCAGAAGCCACTTCTCACAAAATGAGTCATTTAGGCAATCTCTGTGCTTTCTGTTGAAAAATACTTTGATCAGAAACTTTCAATGAGCCCTACGCTTCTGTATTTCTCGGATGTGTCTCACCATACAGCCAGAACAGATCAGTAGCCAGCGGCTCTTCCCCAAAGGCTAACGAGCTCTGCTTGGCCCTCGCCAATGCGTTCCTCAGTCTTGGCTTTTAATCACAGCTGCCTCTTCTTGTGGAGAAACTCCAGCATGCTGCTTTTTCAAAATGCCAAACCAAACTTCGGGGAGAGGAAAAGAGCACACACTCTGCTTCTTCTCCCCTCACAGTCCCTCCTGCCATTTCATGAACCTAAAGAGTAAAAAATCTTTTCTTCACAAGTATCCCAACAAGGGAATTGAGACCATCACACTCCTTCTGATTACAAGGTAAGAAGCACGGAAGAATGGTTCTTTCCAAACTCCACCCATGTCAGTGACCAAATTAACAGCGAACTCTGTTCAAAATGCAGCTTGTGCAAGCATAACTTCCTAATTCCTCCTTGTAAGGCTTGATCAAGACACTTTGCTTCAAAAAAACAAAATCTAAAATATAAACAGTTGCCCCTTCTAGAGACCTTGCACTTAAGAAAGCAAACCAAGATGTGCTCACAGTAAGAGTTGCACTGTATTTCCGTGGCCTTTCTTAATGAGGACACAAATATGTTAACTATCTTCACTCTGTAAATGATCACCACATGTCACCCAAATCATTTAGTGACAAAAATGAGGCAATTCAAATATCTCAGATCTATTGTTCTACGCTTGTTACAGATGCTCACAGATGTCTTTGCATCACTTATACTGTTAACATTTTGAAGCTTTCTTTACAAGAGCAGTGGCAAATTTGTTGTTTTAGGGAAAACAAAAGCTGAGACTCCTCAGAACAGAGTGGTCTCCTTTGGGAATGGTTATTGAGTTGTACGGTATGCACTGTCTCACTTAGATGTCTGTCACCCATGTTTATAGCACATCAGTAAGGACAGGAACCTCAATAACAGAAGGCAATAGGCTTGTCAGAAATCCTGCACTGCCAAATGTTAAGCCTGGCTCTTATTTTGGTTTTAAGTCTATTTATTTACAGTGACCTTCTGCTGATTTTTAAAAGACCACACTAAACCAAAACAAACCCGGGGAGCCACAGCTCATTCCCATTCTCACTGCTGCCTGTAAGACCACACTCCGATGAAAAGGTGTAACAACTGCATCTGTACCTGAGAGCTTCAGAAAAAATGGCATGGATATAATAAAAGCCTACCTTGGATCCTGACACATTAGGGTATCCCATACTATTACCCAGTGAGCTCAACCGTATCAGTGTTCCAAATCTGGTGCCAATCAGAGAAAAAGGAGGAATACCACCTATAGACATGTGGTAGTGATCAATTAACCTGCAATTCTGTCTTCAAGAGGTCACTCTTGATAAATCAAATGCTGTATGGGTAAACCTGGCAAAAATGAGGTTTCAATTAATCACCCCAAAACACCTTTAAATAAAATCAAAATGTTGTTCAGGGAGAAGGTTGGTTTACTAGGAAATATCTATAAAGAGTTGCCTTTGAAGAGATGAATCTTTTTTTAAATCGTAACTGTTCCTACTGTATTTATTATTTTAAAAATCTCCAGTGAATTATCAAAATGGTTGTGCTGTCCTGGAAAAAATGTTAACAAAATAACACATCATCCAGTAAATTATTAAAAAATAAAATTAAGAAAAGTATCACAAAGATATTTATAAAAATAATTTGGCCAGTTAAACACTTTGGTAGACATCATTGGAGAAAGCTTTATTTCTGCATGAATACTATTTTTCATTAAATTGTAAATTACATTTCAAACTGAACAGCCATTTGAAACCAAACCCACATCTATTTATTTAAAGAAAGGGCAACAAGAGATATTCCAACAATTTGTAAGTTCCATTCAAACATTTTTCAATTAATCAACAATTCCCAGAGCAAAATAACTAATCACCAACAAAGACAAGCCTTTAATCACTAAATTCCCAGCAAACTTTACTTCCTCTATCAAAAGATTCTGAACTGTGCATCAGATCTTTCATATATATAATCCCTTAGTTTGATCAGGTTGTTTTTCAGTTCTCAGCTGGTTTACTTAATTACATCAGCCTCCAGCATATCAGTTCTAAGAGTTCAAGTGGATCTTTTCCAACTGCCTTTGCTGCAGAATGAAATGGGTTTTCCAGTATTGATTTTTCCTTTTTGTCTCTTTGCTAGCGGGAAAAAAGGAAAAAAAAAACACAACCGCTCTTCTTAATTAGTGCAATTGTGTTATACCTCCTTCATAGCTTTGTTCAAAGAAGAGGAACCTTCAATTTTTTTTAATAAACAGAAATATTCTTTACAGTAGTATATTATATGGAAAGCTCTGGGAAGCCAAAAAAAGACTAATGGGAAAGCAATGCTTGACAGTAGACCTAGAGTTTGCAAACAAAATGAAAATAATTTTTTTAAAATAAAAAAAGAAGGAATTACAGAGGCTTGAGAAATCAAAACACGTGATTGGATTTAGTTTGAGAACCAAGATACCTCATCACTCTTGGAACAACTGAAGTCAATTGGGAATGCTGCCACTGAACAGAACCAAGGATTTTCTTCCTTACATGAACACAAAATGGCAATTAGGACAAACTGAGGGACAATGGTATGTGTCCACTCATTTCAAACCAATTAGGCCAAAATACATGATTGTCTGATGGTGCAGTAACCGTCTGTGTGTGCGTGTGTTTCCATGTGTGTCATACAACAAAAATGTGCTTTAAGTCTTAAAAGTAGTGCTATGTGCCCAAAAACGTTAAGGAAGATTGCAACTTTAAAAAGATGGCACAATTGCTCCAGCGATATTCCATTTTCTTTAATTTTGGCAAGAGGGCAAATGCATTAATACTACCTCAAATTTAACTTTTCACTTAATATGCCTGGATTTTCACTAAAACCTCAACAAAACAAAACATTAGCATTTAAATTTTTCATCTGTACTCACATTCAGAATTTCGAGGTGAAACTAATGTGATGGCATGAGCTCCTATCAGAACTGGCTGTACCTGATTCAGGTGTGAGTAAAATAACACAGCTGAACTTTCAGAATGAAAATTCCCCCCAAAAAGCTAGAATAAAGTGCAGTTTCTTTTTCAGCTGACAATAGTAAATATACACTAAAATAAATGGGAAGTATCTTGAGTCCTGAGCTGGTCTGTAAAAATGGGCACAGGCAGGCACCAACTGTGGTGAGGCAGGCCATGGTCGAGGAGAAAACACTGGCTCTGAGGTGACACTGTGTGGCTGGGACACAAAAGGAACTTCCAGAAACCTCCAAAAGGCTCAGAGCCATCTGCCAAATGGGCAGTGGGGATTACCAGCCATGGCATCCATTTTAAATGAGGCAATTTCAGGGCAAGGAACACAAGAGCGACGGGCCTGGAAGGACAAATGAGAGACAGTCTGAAGGCCTTGCCCAAAAGACAGAATATCTGAATAAGGCTTTTTTGATTATTTCTGATTTTTACATTTGCTGCTAAAAATAGTAAAACTGGTAGTTGGGGCCAAAATCCTCATTTTTCCAAACACATCTGAGCGCTTAACTGCATAACTGGGTTGTGTCTTGATGGTGCATCTTACTTTTGAAGAGTGAGGTAAGGATAAAACATCCATGTGTGTGTTTTTACCACGTTCCTTACACAAACTGTTTCCTATACCACCCTGAGGGTAAATCCTCATTATAAAAACCAGACCACTACCACCTTCTGGTTGCAGTGGTATCAGTGCCCACCCAGTACAGTGGTAGGTTCTTTCAGTAACCAACATGCTACAGACAGGTCACCTGAGCATTGCCAGACCACGGAAGCGGCATGCAGAGGAGTGACCGCAAAGGGCTTTGAGACTTGGTCCTGTATTTTGTCCCTCTGTCCCAGAGCTGTGGGGCACCCCCAAAGCTCTCCAGGCAAGTGGCAGCACAGACAAGCACCGCTGCCATGCAGGAGGGCCTGTTTGTCCACATACCTGCAGGTTTGTGTGCTACATCCCTCCACAGGACTCAGATATCCAGTAAAACCTGTTTCAATTCCATGCACATATGAATTCCACCCTGGCTTAGTATCTTTCAGGACAGTTTGACACAAGTACAGCTGGAGACAAACTAAGAGTGAAAACCATTCCGGTACTAGAGTCTCATGACAACACTGGTAACTTGCATGATAAAGTCTGCTCTTGGACTTAGCAAAGGTCTGCTTGAGATAAACCAAGACAAATCTGTGCTAGGCTAACCAACCTACAGTTTTCTAGCCATGCAGGATGGCCCCATACAGCTGCAGGTTCCTCGAAGTAGAGGACCGGAGAAGGACCACTGTTGTTCACTGCATGTGGGAGGTGAAGATGGGCACATCCCTGACACCTCACAATCTGGGATCCGCCCAGTAAGTGAGAGGCACCAAGGTCTAGAGGGTATCAGGGAGCTGCAGCAGCTCAGCTGGTTCACGTCTGGATGGCCTCAGGCAAAGGGAATGTGCAGCGATGTCATTAAGGGGCTGTGTTTTTATCAGTTTCTGCTAATAAGCTTAGCAGATGTTACTGGAAATAGTTTGATGTTATTTTTTCATCATTTTCAACGTTTTTTCCCCCCTCAGCAAGCAATGGAGTAGATCTTGCCACATATTTCAACCCTCACTTGTTTCCTCTGTAGTATTGTCAAAAATCTATCTGAAGATTATCTTTATTTTTATTGTTATTACTGTACAAAGGGAAAAAGCATTTTCCTCATTTGTCTATAATTCCAAAATAGCTGAAAGGCTTATACTCCAAATTAATGAGGAAAAATACTTTTCAGACTCACAGCATGGAAAATTTCACCCCCCAAAAAAAGTATTTTGTAAATTTTAGAATATATAAAAACAAAGAACTATAATGGAAACTATTCCAAACTTTTATTATGGCAGTTCCTATTATAAACTATTTATAAAGATTTTAACTATGGCTATAAATACTTCATGTTTTTCCTTGAATAATCCTAAGAGAATGTCAATGTTAAAAGCTGTAAGGACAAAGATTACATAGGGTAGTGCAGTGGAACAGAAAAATATATACATAAATTCAGCATATTTCACTGCTGTGTATGCAGATCTTAGTGGAAATCTGTTGCAGCATTTTTGTGTGTGTGTGTGGTTTTTTGTTTTTTTTTTGTAATGTAACCATCCGGCTTATATTAGTTTGAGAAAGTTTCTGGAGAAAGGTTACTAAATGTCTCTACTTTATGAAAGGTATAGGACTACTTTCCTTGTTGGAAGATGGAGAGGGAAGGAAGATGGATGGAGGGAAATAATTTGCTTTTAAAGAACGTCTGTAGAAACTTCTAAGCAACCACTAAAGTAAAAAGCTTGTTTCTAGGTTATTCTTCTGCATTCATATAGCTAAATATTTTATAGAGAAACTTCCCATTAAAAATCAGCACAAAGAATTAAGGGTGAGAAATTTCTGTCTTATAAAAACTACCTCAACCACCAACTTCAGATACTGATTTATCTTTAACTTTTCCTCTCAATGTTCTATAGCCAGGATTTAAATAGCTAAGAAAAATTCACAAACGGTGTATCCAGTAATATAATTCAAGTTGTACAACACTATCACACGTATTATCTGCCTTTTCATCCATCCTCCCCCCTTTACATGCTGTAATAGTCCAAGAGGGGTGAGGCAGTCTCTGTTATTTCAGACTTTCCTGGCTTTTTGTGGGTGAAGAATGAACAATACAATATAAAAGAGAATCACATTTCTGGTGGCAGTGTCATGAAGTCCTACACAGCCCTAATATAAATAGCAAAGTCTATAGATTAAAAGGCAATGCTAAGAGGAAGGCTTTTTAACCTACTTTTTGAAAAAGCTAAACAGCCTAGAAACTAAGATGAACTAAAAAAATCCTTGGGGAGTCACAGACAGACATGACATAATCTAAGGTTTTCATAAAAAATTTCAGTTAAATACTTCTCAGGAAGGATTTTAATATATTATGACACAGCTATTAGTTAGCTCAGATTAAATTAAAAAAACATTCCCCTGCTTTAAAAAATCAAGATACAGAGAACTGAAGCCTTAAATCCATACATACAGAGTTTGAGAGGCTTTTAAAGGTTTTAATCCCTAGACAAGAATCACTTTATCAGAGAATAAAACGATTCTACATTTTTGGCCTTCGCTCTAAGAAGGACTCTAGGGAAGCTAGCGGTGATCAGAAGGGCTGACGCAGATGTCAATCACATGCTTGCTATTACAGAAATATTATAAAAGCTGCTGAACACCAGTAGGACTTTGGGTACCTACAGGCTTGAGAGTCACAGGCTGGAGGGGATCCCAGGAGGTCTTCAGTCCTACCCGCTGCCAAAAGAAGGGCCAGCTCTGCGGTCAGACCAGGCTGCTCACGGCTTGCAGCCCTCAGAGCGTGAAACCCTCCTTGGTCAGGGATGGCACAGACTCTTGGGGTGACCTGCTCCACTGCCTCACTCCCCACAGGAGCACCTCAGGAAAAGCTTCTCCTTAAACCCAGGCCAAACCTGCTGCAACTTGTACTCCTTGTCTCTTACCCTCCCGGCCTGCGGCACCGTGAGGGCCTGGCGCCATGTCCCCAAGGCCTTCCCGCGTGTGCTGGGGGGCTGTCAGGTGCCTCCACAGCCATTCCTTCCGCACGCTGCCCCTTCTCCCCCACTCCCTCCTCGCAGGGCGAGCGCTCCAGCTCCACTGCCTCACGTCCTCCCAAGCACCCTCCAGCTTGTCCACATCTCCCCTGTGTCGGCTGACAAAACCAGATGCAGTACCTGGATGTGGTCTGGTGAGAGTTACACAGACAGGGACAATCCCTTCCCTTGATCAGCTGGCTGCGCTCCCACTCACACTGCCCAGATTATTTGTGTCTTCTAGTTCACACAAAAATTACACCAGGGTTATTAAGAGGCAAAACCTCCATATGGCTTTAAAATGAACATCAGTACTAGCATGAATTCAAGGGAAGCAATTTTTCCAAACTGGAACAATCTTACTCATTGTCCTCCTTACTAATTTTATTTGGAAAAAAGAAATTTTATTTGGAAAAGACATGCAGGAAGGTAGATAGGGTAACACTCCATACTGTCATGCCTATTAGATCTTCTAAGGATACTGTAACCAAGTGGGTATTTTAGTCATCCAGCTCCTGGAATATAATTCTTAAAGACTAGTTAGCTATGAAATTCCCTCTACAAGGAATGAGGAGAGTTATGTGCCTGTTTCAAAGATTTATGTGTTTTCCTGTAGACGTGGATTAGACACTTGTCTGAGACTGGGATTCATTGCTTCAAATTTCCGCTCCAAATCCAGGCTCCAATTTGTATTTTTGGCTGTGGAGAACTGACTCAGAACTTTTATTTGAAAAAAAAATAAAAGGAGAAAGGTGGCAGTGGAAGTGGTATAACAGATTTAAGAGACTGAAGATTAAAGTATTCACTTAAGAATTAGCAGGTTCAAACTTGCATTTTCCAGCTCCCAGGAGAGCACACTTTACACCTGGTTACAGGTTGCTGAAACAAAACCACTGTGGAGCAAAGAACTGAGAGACTTCCAAGGACCGGGAAAAGCAGCAAGGATCTGTAACCACTCTTAATAAACCACTTGTTTATTGCAAGTATCTGGCTGCTGAATCATGAATCATACATATTTCAGTATTTTTCAGTATAAATGAAAAATTGATTTAAATATGAGCATTTGTCCAAAGATAAATTTTCTTTCATTTTTTCCACTCTTCAGCACTCTTTTTTACATATGTTTTATATTTCCTTCTTAAGAGAAGATAAAATTGGTCTCCTTATTTCTACAGAAACTCAAGGGCCTTTGTAGTATTATGCAAGGAGCAGACATCAACACCTATATTTAAGCATGACATATTATAAGCTTATATTATCATTTATAATTTGACTCCATTTTAACTATTTGGACTCTAAAGCTCCACAGTGAGTCTTTGCCTCAGGCAAAATTTTTATTTTCTGGAAGGCATAAGCAAAAATAGTTCAGTTGTTTCAGACTGAAGGTGGGGAAAACCCAATTTTGCCAGTATTTACACAGTTTCAGTGTTTCAATCAGAATCTCCAGTGCCTCTGTATTTCGGAGCAGGGATCTGACGTCTGACAGAGAGGCTGCTCTCATGGCAAAGAGCCTTTGTTGTCACACCAAAAATCCATGCAAATTTGACTAAAATAAAGCCTTCTGAAAATACTGCTTGCATACACATTGCACAGGTTTTTCAGAGGCTGTAATTCAATTATCAAAATATTTTCCTCTATTAACTTTGCTTCCTACTCAGGAAGGCAGTGCTGTCTCTGACAAAGGCTCCCTTCTCTGACAGGAGATGGGAGTCTTTTTACACAAGGGAAAGCAGACACAGGCCGATGTATGGGAAAGGGTAAGGGACGGGACAAGCACTGGAAAGGGCAAAGGGCATCATGGCTACAGGCTTGTCGACAGCTGAGATAGTGGTCTCAGGTGTCTCATGTCACTCCAGACAGCAGTGAATACTTTCTTCCCAGGAAGTATTTCAGAGGAAATAATATTATAATCAAAATATGATTTTTAAATTTCTCTGCTGTCCTTCACACTTATTTTTATCAGTCACTTATTCCTGTAGATCTAGACTGGATAATCTTTAATGCCCTGGAGCTCTATTTATTTACATCTTACTTTTATTATTTTTACGAGTCAAGGTTTTTTCTCCTAAGCACTCAATTATAAGACTTAGTTAGTTTAGGGAATTATTTTTTAAAAATTTGAAAAGTATAATTAAAAAACATAGAGTAATATTTTTTTCCCCTCTCCCATTTGTTTCTTTCTCAGTTAAGCACAGACTTTAATAGCATAGCTCTTTGTTTATAAGGACCTATATTTTACTTGGATCAAATTTAATTTGAAAATTGCTGAAATTTTAAACTCTTAATAAACTGCTAATATTTAATCTACTCCTTTGACCGTAAGAAATGCACCACAAATACTGTTCAATGCATACATATTCTCAGGGACTGCATTCAAAAACAGAAAAGAAACAAAACTTTTTCTTGCCAATGCCATTTTTAACATGGCTCTGCTGTCAGTGAGCAATATTTTGGTACTATAAGCTAGAAAAAGGACATCAAAGAAAATCCATCCGCAAAGAGCCATCACTTAAGTTTTTACTGATTAGCAACTTGCACAGTGCTGACCTGGAGCTCTTGAGAAAAGGGATATTCTAAAACCTAAAGTCTGCAAAGAAAACCGTAAGACTCACGACACAAGAATTTATTCCTTTCTCTTCTTTTTTAATAAATGCCTCAAGATTTAACGTGATGTTTACGAATGCTTACAATCCCTTAGGCCCAAAAGACAGGATTGCCACACCAAATACACTGAAGATGATCCTCATTCCAATCAAAAACCTTATGAAAGAAATCTTAAAAACAGAGGTTTCACCTTTTCTACATTTCATACTAATACATCACTGTTACCTGATTGTGTAACAGCTTTTTCTTCTCTTTAGGAAAAGGAAAAAAATACTGGAGAAAAGGAAGAAAGGAAAATACTACCACAGATATTTCCTGAAGAAATTTTCCTTTTTAGCCGCTGACACTTTCAGCCGTACCCTATGCACAAGTCTTCCGTGATTATTAAAACTGTGAAATAGTCTGTAAGACACGTAGCCACTAAAATGCAATGGAGACCTGTTAAACAAACGACTTTAAATGGTTTTACTTTATGTGATCTAACTGGTAATAGGATTACAGCATGTATCTTTTCAAACTCTCAGCTTTCCTATTTTAAGATCTGACATGGACACTCCAATACAGCATTTATCAAACACCCAGATCAAGCAAATTAAGACTTTTTGGGGGAGGGCAGGAGTAATAATTCAGGCACATTTCACTGACAAAAGAAAACTGCTTATAATTAATAATGAAATTTGCCTTCATTTTGGAAGAATTACAATACAAAACGTAGCAAAATAAAACAATATGGGGTTTTTGTATAAAATCAATAATGATAATGATAGTCTAAGAAAAGTATAGTTTTATGCACAGGTAAATGCCAATTTTCACATTAAGACATGAATCTCCCACCTCAAGAGTTAACAGTGCCACCATTAATGACTTTTCATTGTTGTGTATTTTGAAAGAACTCTTAAAACTTTAACAAATACATCTTAAATGTTTCTATGCAGGTTTTGGTGTTACGCAGGGGCTCTCAGGACGTGTCATCAACAGTTCAACCATTATGGTCATAAGGCACCACATCCATTCCCTTCCAAAGTGAAGGACCACACTTGTGACACAATGTGAACATAAATGTAATGCATGTTTCACGAATTCGTATCTCCAGCCTCCCTGATAATTTCAACTGTTAGTAACAAGAACAAAATCATTACTACTGTTCCTCAAAAAGCAAAACTTAACAACGGCCTTTCTAGTTCCACCTCAAATTAGGCCACCTGCCTAATGCCAGTGTGTAAGAACAGCTCTTAATGCTTCTGACACCACCTGTTAAAAAAAGATTAGAAACATTCACCCATGTGTCAGCTGCTCACTTGCCCCCCCCAATCCTGCTTTAACTGAGCTTTCAGCTCCTCCTGGTTCTGTCTCGTTTACGGCAGCAGCCACCAGCAGAGCTGCATCCATCCTCTCTGCGGAAAAAGGACCTCTTAATTCGCGCAGAGGGTGGCTGACATGCTCATGGTGATGGTTCAAGTGCTCAATCATCCTCAGATGACTGACCTCTTGACTGAGTTGCATATTTTTTACTATAAAAATAAAGGAGAAGTGGAAGAAAGAAAAGCCTGGGGACAAGAAGTCAAATATATTTCTGTGAGCATTAAGGTAGAAGTAAACAACAAATCACTGACTTAAAATGAGTTGTAATGAATCCAACAGCACCATGAATGCATGCACAGTGTTGTTGTTACTTCATCACTAAGTATGGTCCAGTTCTTCGTATTATTAAATTTGCAAAATATTCTGTAAGACGTATAAAGTCACTAAGATGCAATGGATATCTATTAATATCAAATGAAACCCTTAAAATAATGTGAGCTAACCAGTGAAAGAATAATAGCATGTCTCAACACTTATAATCACTTTTCTAAGCAAATACTCTTGTTGCAGCAGGTTTATTTTTAAATTGGGTCAATTAGCTTACATAAAGTGAAATTACAACTTTTATTTAACTTTTTATACGGATATTTTTTACTTATAAAGACACTTTTATTCAATTTTTGTGCTTATACAAAGCCATTGAAAAGCCAGTAGCTAAAATGCCTATGAAGTGAAGCTGGAGGGGTAAACCATTTACACTTGATGCCTGCACTCACTAATCCACAGGATACAGAACCACGTAACACACAAATTACAACAGAGACATAACACATCATCAAGTAGCTTACAATGGGAATGTTAAAATTAGAGTTGCAAAGGCTACCAACCAGTATGGCCTCTCCTGCCACCTGTTGCTGGAGTCACTTTTTCTCCTGCAAAGGCAAAACCCATTCCCTGAACTTCTCCCTGGAACCAACCAGCTGAGCCTGACAAGAGACATCATGAACTTGCACATGGGGCAAGGTCTGAGCCAAGCTTGAACTATGGGGCTTAAATTCAGGAGACTGGTGCCAAATTGCATGGTGAGAGAGCTGATGGGCAGGACTGAGTACATGGACATGCATCCTAGGGACACGGAAGAAAAGCTTCAATGACAAGGCAAGGATGCAGGCACAGCGAAGAAGGAAGAGGCTGCCAGGTTGCGAGATGTGGCCCAGTGAAAGCTGTGGTGGGTGAGAATGCCAGCTGAAGAGAGGCTCCATTCTGAGAGCAAAGAAATGCTTTCCTATTTAATTCCTGCTGTTTAATTGCACCCTCTAATGGTATTTAGGAAACACCATTTACTTTGATTACAGGTGAGGCTATAAAACAGGGAAGCTGCACAATTGCTTCTGCTTCAAGTTGGTATTCCAAAGATTTCACAACTCCTCGAACACCCACACTATATTCCCCTCCCTTGAAACCACTCAATGGAGCTCAAGAAACCTGGGAAAAAACCCAGCTTCAAGTTCTCCTTCTCCACAAGACCACACATGAACGAAAACTTGTATTCAGCAAGTGGGATAAATGCGTTACATTTTTTCACCAGGGGAACGGGTGCCTGTAACTATACCTCTTGTGTAAAATGACCTTTTTATCATTCAAGAAATCCTCCATTTTCTTGAGGTATAAGCAGAATACTCACTCATGTCACTTTCAGAAGTAAAGGATTACACAGAGAAGATAAAAAAACTACAGTGTAAGTAAGTATTCCCAAGACAAGATCTGAAATATAAGTAACATTAAACGTGAAAACACTATTCTGAAGATTTTGCCTTCATTTAGACAGAAGACCAAACTGTCCTTATACGAAGAGAGAACAGATTCTTCCACACTAAGTCCTCTTATACCTCTGGAAAAATAGAAAAAACCAACTTCTTCATGGTACCGAGTATATCCTGTATGTTCTTCCACATTAAAAAAAGTGCATCATTCTTTTTTATACAATTCAAACAAACAAACAAACAAACCAGAGACCAAAGAGCTGTGAGTACATCTCAAATCTTCTGTTAATTCAGAAATCAAACTCCCTCTGAAGTCTCCAGCTGTTTCTATTTCCCATAGATCATATTAAATTGTAGCTGAGTCTGGCATAAGTTAACAAACAAAATTTGCAAGTGCAGGCAGTGGCGATGCAATGGCACAGCTCTATCAAATCTCCAATCTCAATCCAAGTTTAGCCAAAAGTGTGAAATAAAACACAAATGTAGTTAGTTTTTGCTCAACTAATGGGGCACAGCAGAATTCCCTGTCTGCACACACCATTCTGCTAGTAGGTAATATAAGTAAGTGACAGAACAAGCCATTAGAGGACTCACAATCTATTTAACAGAATTGCATTCAGGTCCTTCAGACTAATACATTGTCCTCAATATAAAACGGCAGTTTTGATGTCAGAAATGTATGGCAATAATTAGATGCTCAATGTTAAACCAGACCAGGGAGGTGGCTTACAGCTATTCTCTTAATAGCATCTCCTAGACTTCCTAACAGCATTTAAAACAGTGCCTGGACTGCCTGATGTGGCTGGAGAACACAGCTTTATCTAGCATATTCATTAACAATAAAAACCAGGAGACAGACTTGTCACAGTTAGTGTTCAGGTCAAGAGCTTCTACAGAAGTCATTTAGGTATGATAACCTCATTAAATCTGCGCTCAGAAGCTGCTATTGTGACACCCGTGTCACATTAAATGCTTGTCAGAAAACCAGTCATCATTAATATGTCTGTTTCTTCTGCTGCATAGAAAGGCTGAAATTGAGTTTCACTGTTTATAGATACGTCTGTTGTTTCAGAATCATTCGTTCTAGACTGAGCTTAAAAAAACCCAAAAACTGGACAATGGTATCTAGATTCAAGTTGTATGTCCTGCATTCCTGTAGGTCAATTAAAAAATTTCAGTCCTGCTTTATAAACCATCTTCACACGACATCATTACATAAACCATTTGGAGATAGCTGAATAAGGTCAGCACATGGTCAGCTTTTTTTTGTATGGTAAATTGATATAACCTCATCTAAAAACTTTTAAAAAATCCTTTTAAAAGTGTAAAAACTTAAAAACAAAATTTAGATATGAGTTAAACTCTACTATTGCTCTCAGTCCTTTTCAGATATACCAAACCTGAAATCTTAAAATATTAAGAATAATCTTAACACTTCCACTGCTTGCACTGAACCACTTCAGTTCACATGGACTCCTTCAGGGTATTCAGAAACTGTGTGGTTAAGAGTCTCCTTGTGTATTTCGTTCCACGAGATACCAGGCCATTCCCAAGGATGAAAATAAACCTGGTTATTTCCCAACAAGTTTGACATTGTTTTGCCGTTTCCTGAATAAGCGTATCAGTCCTTGGCCACCACACAAATCATCCAGTCAGGACAGGCTATTTTTATAGTTCCCAGATGGTCCTTATGTACTTTCATGCATGACATGAGCTTCGCAGGATACAACCACTCTGTCGACCTTGGTGCATGTGAAACTGTTTTCTCCAAGTAAAGAAAGGTAGGAGCTGTGTCGTGCACATGGGTACATCTATTCATAGTTATGTCATGCACTTCAGCTAGCACTGCATCATTTCATTTTCACAATGTACCTTGAAATTTGTCATTGGCAGGAGTTCAATTTGTGTCATAAAAAACACACTGTCTCCAGTTCCAGTTCAATCTAGTTATCTGCTGCTTCCAAAGGGAAATGTGACAAGGCATTTGCATTCAGGAGTTGAATAGTACTTTTGACCCCACCTCTATTTCGACAGCAAACACTCAGCCATCATCACCTATTTCTGAAATTATATTGGAGATACTATTGAAAGTCAGTGTCTGAATAAACTCTTCCACAAAATTCCTTTGAGACTGTCTTCACATAGTCTTGGAAGTAGTAAGAAAAAAGTCCACACTCAAATATTTGACCTCAGCGTTATTAAAACTACCTGACTGAAACATTACAATCAAATACCTCTAGGACAGCCAACAGAAACCACAAATTACATTCCTATTTGGGGATAACCAGCTATTCATATAGATTGCTGCTTAGCAAAATGGGTAACTTACCATCTGTACAGCAATTCATGTAAATGGACATATATGGTGTTAGTAGATATAATAAAAACAATTTTGACACCGTCAAGATGCTCGTAGCCTCTGAAGGCTCCTTCCACAGTAAAGTACAGCAAAGCACAACCGTAGTTTGGGAGACCACAGAGAAAGTGAAGTCCATGGTACAGAAGTAAAGAGTTTATCTACCCAAGAATATCAGATTGGGAAAGAACCTGAGGTGCCCTTGGTGCTTCAACTGCCCTGTTTGGCTCATTACTGTGTAGCTCCAGGCTGTAACTGAAACCAAACTACACATCAACGAGGGGCATTGACACATGACAGAAAACGCCTGAGGACTTGGACTTGTAACTAAGGCAGCAAATAACAACCTCTGTACAACAGCTATTCCAGGAACTTGCTAGACTGGTTTTCATATTCTGCTCCAGTTCTGGACATTACATCAACTTACAACAACTTAAAGAGAAGTTGTTGTTGATGATGATGAATGGCATGCTGGCTTCAAATACTTTTATATATGGAAGATGAGAAACATTTTATGGAGCTGCAAATACAACAAAAAAGTGACAGTACACATAAAGCCATGAGGAACACACAGAAAAGATGCAACATGCCTTTTTTCTCTCATTTGGAACAACTTTGTAACTTTAGTACAGTGCTGTAGCAAAATTCACTAAAGAACATTGTTTTCTGTCTCTGTTAGGGACTCATGGGAACACTGCTCTGTCTGAAGTTCAAATTACATCTTCCACTATTAAACTCCTTGGTCTATACTTTGACAGAGAATTGACATTTTCCTTCACTGTGTTCAAAACTCTCCACAGTTTTAAAAGCATATCTGGTACTTGATACAGTCACACATTAATCTCTCTGACCTCAAAACCAAGGAAAACAAATGCCCCACAACATACTAGAAGAGAAAATGCCACTCTTGGATAGCTGAACTGTGCCTGTAAACTATTAGTGGAACCACAGACACATTTTTGTTTGGTTGGCTTAACTGCAGAGACCAGGGCTGAAGGCAGAATGAAGTCCCCAGGTATGTGCTCGCTCTGGCTTGCAGCCTGGTGGGAGATGTGGGTCTCAGTGCAGAACTTTGCTCCTTCTCCTCAGCTCTGACCTGCTTTGGGGAGACGGATGTTGGTGTGTGGAAGCAGGCTGTGCCACGACGAGGAGCTGTGACAAGCCTTCAGCTCATTCTGACTGGGCATTAGCATCCCCAGGGGCCCCTGGCGTCACTCCTCAGCTGCTACGCCTGAGCACTACATTAGGTGCTACCTTACTGTAAACAGCACCAATGGACAAAAACAAACGGATAAAAATCAGGATGTCTGATTCTGAAATCTGGTTCAACTGCAGATTTGTTTTGTAACCTTGATTTACATCTGGAAAGGCGTGTTTTATCAGCTTCAGCCAGCCCTAGGTAAGCTGGCTCTGGCGAGTGAAAGATGACAGGCAGGTATCATCTGGCAGCCCTGAGGACTCCTGCCATGGCTCTGTCCACTACAGCACTGCTCCTGCCACTGAATGTGTCTCTGCTCAAGTGTGAATACGGTGCACAGGCAGTAATGCAGGTGTAAAATATATCTAATAATTAAAGAAAAAAATTGAATTATACATTACGAGATCTATATGCACTAAATCATTTTTCTGTTCTTAAGTAAAGAGAAATCCTTTTTTACAAAAAAAAATCACTAGAGTTTTACAATCACTCTTAAACTATCACCTTAAATAATGCAGTTTGACCACACAAGTGAGCTGGGCAGTAAATGAAACTCACAGTAAATCCAGAGAGCAATTACTTGTTAAAGTCTATTTATATGAGCTTAAAAATGTGTTGAAATGAAACATATTTGTTTTCATGTTCTACATAATTAATCTTGCCTTAAAAGCTTGGAATATAACAAAATTTCATAACAAGCCACCAGCAGCCGTAGAGAAAAACAATCTTATCCAGAGATGCTGTCCTTTGCCACCAAGTCTTATGCTTGGTCTTGTACACCCTCTAAGCCATTTTTATGCTAGAGAAAGAAAAACACCTGCAGTACTGGTAACTGTAAATAGGACTGTCATTTGAGCACCAAAACAAAGAGAAAATATTTCAAACTTGTTTCATATTGTCTTAATGAAGTGTGTTTTGTAATTCAAAATAATGAGAAAAACTACACAGTTTAGGCTGAAGACTGATTCCCAAAGACTACATTTGATTCTCAATTCCAACTCTGCAACCTTGGGAAATACAACTTAATCTTTATACTTAGATCCCACTATAAACTGCTTTATAATAGTTCACTTAGGATCCATCCATCTCACCAGTGTTTCGTGGTAATCAGCTGGACAAAATACACAGAAAAAATGAAACAAAATCCCAAAATGATAAAGGAAACCTTATCAAAGGATAAAAACTACATGTATCTTCACTTTCAAAATTCTCTTCTAGATACTTTGTCTTCACAATAAAAAAACCCAGCCTTGACTTTGAATTCAAGGTTGATTGAATTTCGTCACACTCCCAACCTTCCAGATCCTGTTAATTCAAATTATTAATTGGCAGATAGCCAGAAGAAGCAGGGGAGGAGAAATCTAATTTGTGCATGTGCTTAGACAACCAAAAATTCCCTTTACAATTGCTTATCTCCATATTCCCTCTGTTCATCTTCCAGAAAAGCAACAAAGTAAGAGCAGAAGCACTGCCTTAGTAGACGAGAATAAAGTGCTGAAAATACAATCCATTTTCCAACAACTGCAGAAACACACACTCCTGCCTTTTTTGCTCTCCTTGTTTTCATTGCTGGTATTAATAGTTATTTTTTAACTGCTGCACAATATGGCAAGTCCCTCTGACAGGAGATGTAAAGCCAAAGCCTCTTCCCCAACGAACGTTCAGTTAAAGTTCTTGACTAAACCCACTGGAGCTATTAAAGGATGACTTTATGGCTCTCATGTGAAGCAGGGGCATGACAGTGATCCCGAGATACTCAGAGACCTCACTGCTTTCAGCTCTAAGGAAGGCACAGTTCACAAGGACAAACAGGAGGGATGCAGAAGGCTACATGTAAGTGCACAAAAAAAGCGTTTATCCACTTTCTAAGCTCACTCTTTTGTATGTCACATCCCACAATTATTTTTGCCTCCTCTCATTTCTTTGTCGTGCTTTTGAAACTTCATTATTTCACCTTAGTTTTTGGAGTATTCAGAATGAAGGTTATCTTTACACTGGGGTGGCTGAAAATTTGCAGTTTTCTGTTTCCAAGACACAGTTGACTAAACTTGGCAACATTTACAGTATCTGCTGAAATCAATACCTGACTTCCTCTATCCCAAGTAGTGTTAATTAGATAACTGACAGTAAAATAAAAGAAAAAAAGAGAAAAAAGGAAAAGATACAATGATCACTGTCATCTGCCTACTTTTGAAAGCAGTCACTTTTTACTGCTACCATTGAAAGAGTGAATGGTTAAATCTGGAACTACTTGTAGCATAAAAAATACACAAAAATTCATACTCAATTCTTACAGGTAATGTAGGCAATAGAAGAGCTGGAGCTAAAAGTAGTACGTGAAATAAAATAATCATTTAGGCTGGAAAAAACCTTTAGGATCATAAAGTCCAAGTGTACAATAATGATATTCATATGCCTTGCAATTTGTTCCTTGCTGAAACCCCTGTGGATGCCTGACAGCCAGAAGCTGGAAGCCTGGGGGGTCCCAGCTGTCACCACAGTGCAGGGGACCCCAGGAGGCTGCAGGACACTTAGGGAATGGTAGAACTCCACTATAGGGAGCTCAGCCATGGCTGGGCAGATTTAATACAGCATTGTGGCCTCACTGGCCAAGTTTTGCACTTCTTGCTGTATGGCCTGCAAAGCCTTTTGAACAAATGGTGTTACGGACTTGGGATTTTATGTTGCTCTTCATTGTATTATTGCCATAGTCAGTGGGAGTAAAATTGACTTCAGGAAACCAAAAGTCAACCTGCTGCAGTTTTTTTTCTTGCACATTACTGCTAATAAGAAGTTGTGTCAAAGTGAAATTAACTCTAATTTGCAGGGACAATGCTTCAATACCCCTTTTTGCAGTGTTGTTGCCATAGACACAAACAGCTATATCTGACCAAAACCTATTCAATCATTTGTCTGCTTCAGAGGGAAGGTGAGTTAGATCTGACAGTAGCATGGACTATAGCTAATAGTCAAAAATGCAGCAAACACTCCCTTGTTACCATGTGCACCAGCACCAGTATTTGGGGGAGACACTCATATATGAAAGATATCTCAGCTGGAAGCTACGCTCTTACTTTCCAAAATCTGTAGGCAAAGTCAAAGGCATAATTTAGCCTTTAATATAATCAAATACCCTTTAAATATGAGGGGAGTAAGTTTTTTTCAACAGGCTCAAAATTCAATTTGAATCTTTGAAAAGATAGTTCACCACTAAGCACAGCACACAGAAAACCATTTTGCAATTGCTCCCCTTCCTCCCAGTTCTGTATGTATTCAGAAATACTTCAACTGTCCTGCCAGCTCCAAGAGGTAAGTAATTCCACTTGGAAAAAAGAGGCACCCTGTCAACCCTTTCCCAAGCCCCAGGCTTCTGCAAAATCCAGTCCTCTCTGTACTACATACAGTAAGCAATCATATCTTGCTTTAAGTCTTGACCTCATCCTTTTACCTCTGTTTCAGCTTGGTGGGCCTAATTTAAGTAGTGATTTACTAATTAGATGAAAAAGCATTAAAAATGCCTGCAAAACTGATCAGGAATCAAGTCCCAGTGACTACTTCACCTTCAGTTGCCTAATTGCTGTAGCTGCCAGATCAAAGGTATTGCAGATGGCACAGACTCAACAGCACAATTCAAACCTGAGGATGGATTATTGACAATTGAATACCACTGATGAGTAAACCAAAACTAAAAATGACAGCTTTTCGAATGTGCAAGGAAACAAAAAGATTCATAAGAATTCTTCTAATAGTCCAGTTCTTTTCGGCTTCCAGGTCTGTTTAGTTAACATTCACTGTATGGATCTGGTGTAAAACAACTGGGGTGGAGGAACATATATATCGACTGGTTTTACTCCAATACTGGGCTGAAAAGCCAATTAATTAATTGACACTACACACCATCCACAGGAAATGACTGTTGCTTTCAAGTGTTTAATTACTACGGGAAAAAAGTAACAGTCCTTGTAAAGCAATGCCCCAACAACTTTTCATATATCATCTATTACCCAGAAGGAAATGAGGTAATTCTAAGGGCAGAATGTTAATTTTTATCTGCTACATTAATTAAAAATACTACATGGTAATGAAAAGATATTCTGTATTGTTCAAAACAAAACTAAGAGTGGCTAAATTAACAGAACTGTTCAGATGACAAGGTACAGTATATGATAAATTGTCATTTGTTTTAGGCTGTTTTATGCCTAGTTTTTAGGCTCATATAATACAAAAAACAACAGTAGGAAAACGTGGTCACAGATCTATGAATTTATCTGTTTCATCAGTTCAGCTCTAGTTTGAAGCAGTTTAAATGAGCTTAGATAATGAAAGGCGATGGGAGCAGATCAAATGGTGCAAGTGATTTGATTAGCTCCCTGCTAACCATCGGGGTAGATTTAATTTAGAACGGCACGATCACGTCTGACTGTGGTAAACAGCTCTGCACCTGCCTTCCGAGGTGACACCTTCATAGGAGAGAGACTGAGATCTGCTGTATTTGCAAACGGTTTTAGGAAAGTCACCCATTTTAACCTTCTAGTATCTTCTCAAGACAAAAGAAAGTTCAATAAAGAGAATGATGCAAGTTACTAGAACACTAAGAAATCACACAATGAATAAAATCTGCTGTGTAAACTCTCTCCAGAGTGACTGAAAAGCGTAATTACAATTATGTAAACAAGCCCTGGGGCTGACTTTAGTAGTTAACTTGAGCAACTGGGACAAAGCCACAGGAAAAATCATACGCCCGAAAGACTTCATCAACAAACCCATTCCAGGAGTAACAGACTTGCCACAGTACCAGAAATTTGATTTCCTCCATCCCCATAAAAACAAGGCCACTCCTATTTTGCTCTCTCTTTCAAAGGGACATACAATTCTTCTGCTGTATAGCAACAATGGTTTAAATCAATACAAACGCAATCTCATTTGTCTCCAATATTCTTGTGCCAAAATATTAGGAACACAAAACATAATATAATGATGCAGACCCCTACCTATCAATGAGTTCTTAATGCTCGCTCTCCTGTGAAATCCTAACCCAAACCTGACTTAAGAGTCAAGAGAAAACACGTGCCAAGAGGCTGGACTCCAACAAAGCTGACACACTCTCTATCCAAGCTGCTGTATGAAAGGCAACAGCATGCACTGATTACAGGACAGGTGACCAAAGCAAGAAGAGAGCTCTGAGAGACATGGCATCAAGAAAGCTTTGGGGAATGAAATCGAAACTCCGTGTCAGGAGATTTTGCAAATTCTCAAAACACAATATGGATGAAAGAAGTTAATAGGAAGAAAGATGGTTAATTTATAGGAAAAAAACAGGAAGAACAGTTGGCAAATTTGTATTTATACAAAATTGGTAATAGGCAGTAACAGCAGGGTTAATACCAAGGCTTTTTTCCCCTCATTTTTTGATTTTGGCCACACTAGCTAATCAAATATCTACAGAGAAGAGAAATTCAGAGGACCCCCAGCCTTAAGCCTCCCAGCCAGGGTTGTCAGACCATTCCCTCCTCCTCTTTTACTTAACTTCCCTGACCCAAGCGCATCTACTGATACCATTCCTCGGAGCACAATTTTCAGATTGATGGCACCACAAATAGCTTTGCTTCCTTGACTTTTGCTGCTCTGGCCTAGGGTTATTATTTTAAAAACCGATGTAGTATTTGTTACTTTTCTTTTTTTTAATGATCTTTGCATAATTTTAAACACCTACTTAAAGAGGAGAATTTTCACTCTTTGAGCTTGCAAAGACTGTATATAGTAATAGACTTCCAAAATAGTATCTAATTAGTTTAAATTCAAAAGATTTGGGCTTACTCTTAAGCAGATAATTTACAAAGATCTATCAGTTTCTAGAGAGAAATCAAATGCATGCATACATTACAAGGAAAAACAGCTTCTCCACTTTACTACTAAATAATGATTTATCAAGTCAAATTGCTCAAAACAGAATCATCCAACTATGATTAAGAGCTTGACATAAACCTGGAGCTCTTTAAAAGAAGGAATGAACAAAATATTGGAATTAAATCATTTATCTGGAAATGTTTGAGGCAATGTTTTGTGAAAACATGGCTGGAAAGACCTCATGTCAATTCAGGTACCAAGTTTAGACTTGGTCATATTTTAACACAGCTGAACTTTTGACTCAAAAAATGAAGAATTTGCAAAAAAAAGTCATGCAACTAGAAGTGCAAAATGAGATCACTGTTCTAAAACCTGAAGTAATTTATTTTTAAACATGAGATTAATTTACATTTGAGGTTCAATTTTGAAGCAAATTATTGAGACTTCAATGACCAAAGATATTTAATATCTATATTCATGGAATGGAATCACACAAGGCACAAGAAGACACACTGTTGTTTAAGGCCATATTACAATGTTTATTCAAAAAGGTGCACTGCACCCTTCTTTTGTGCCAGTAAAAGAATTACTCCTTTTGCACAATGACGCATTATTTTTAATGCAGAGGAAAAGATTCATCTCAATGTCAACTCCTTGCTATACCTTGACCTGGAACAGTATTTCTGAACAGTCCAGAAATTGCCAATAACTACTACAATATGAATATTTCTTCATACAGACTGCCGTTTGCCTAATATTGTCAACTGCACTTAATGGGACATATTCTAAACACACATTTTGCAATAAAGCACTGAGAACATAAGGTTTCCTTGATGCATTTTGCAGTTTCAAGAGGCAGAATTGGTTACTAAAGGCAAAATTGCACTAAGAAGCTGTAAAATGCAACTGTAAATAAATGTCATGTTTTACATATTATATATTTTTCATAAATGCCTATCTAGACAGAAGTATTACTAAATGTGTGATCTACTATGTATAAAATTAAAAGATTAAAGACACCTGATAGATAGTTTAAATAGTTCAGCATAAAAGTTAAAGCATTATTTGAAGGCCAGTGACCTAAAGGGAAATTTTAATTGTTTGGGCTTTTTCTAGCATCTCACACGAAGCTAACCTCAGGTTTTGCTTGGCACTTTATAATTCAGTGAAGAGAGAAAATGTTTAGCCAGAGCCCTGGACTCACTTCAGTCAGTAAGAAAGATGCCAGTGGCCTCAAACTAGCTATTACTAAAAAGGATGAGTACACAGTACAAACTGTTCAAAGCATGGTATCATTGCCATTGCGTTTGCAAAGAGTTCTCTGAGTCAGACTGGCATTCTTTTCTGTGTAGCGGAGAAACAAAAATATCTTATACTTTCAAAATTAGCTTTACAATGTTGAATGCAATCATCCTTTAAACATACAAACTAAAAAAAAAAAAAAAAAAAATTTTCTTTATCAGGGAATGGAAAAATGATTAAGGTGAATCATTATATCCAGAAACCTTGATTACAGGGAGAACTAAGTAGGGACTAGAGAAAAATTATTCTACATTTCCTTGATCAGAGATATACAATCATGCTATAGATGAAGGCAGCTATGATTGATTATTCTGTTTATTAGGACTGCAAGCTGGTTAGATAAAAGGGAAAATTAATTTGTGCATGCGTCAGTTGAACTAAGCTTATTTAAACTGATTTAGGTTGATGATAAACACAATTCATGTTACAGACATTTGGGATGCTTGCTAAATCACATTCTAGCTCACAGAGCAACCAATAAAAATGTTAACCATTTCAGATATAACAAAAATTACAAATACTCCCTTTGTTTTTTTTTAATAACAAAAACGCACTTTGTTCTATTACAATGGAGATGTTCGGGAGAATGCCTTCCCTGTTCCTCCAGTATTTTCTGAGTAGGTGCCATCCATATTAACCCAATCTCCAGAACCATTGATTAGAAGATACAGCACTATACAACCCAGAGTAGCCACCTCACACGTGAAGGTCTAAACACAGCACAGATTATTCAAAGGCTATGGGCAAGGCAATAAAAGAGTATTTTGAGACCCACTGTACAAATGCTGGCACTGGTGTAAAACCAGGAGTGCTGCAGCTGTCTGCCTCTGCTCCTCACCTGGAATTACTGTCCTTGACAGCTGAACCAGAGCTAAAGACTGACTGATCTTTCATTGCACTCTTTAAACATCTTGGTTGTTTTGAGACTTCAGCAAGAGCTGGCTGGGAATGGACTTTGCACTAAAACAGTCGGAGGACTCGAGCGCTCTGCTTTTGCAGCTCAGGTGTGGGCTCTGTGATACCTTAAATCACCTCAGCTTTTTCTGTGGTGATCACTCACTCTCCAAATACGCCATTACAACAACCTTACTAACCACTGTATTCACATTTGTGAAAAAAACCAAGCTTGGACCAAGGTCCTTGATTACAAAGCCAAGTGTGAACTGTAACCTCAGTGCACAAGTAAAAACACAGTAACAGTGACAATCATGTTTGCAAAACCATTTTAGTTAATTATACCTGCAGTATCTCCAGATTACACCAAAGAACTACACCTTAACTCTACCACTACATTACATAAACTTTTGACCAAAAAAAAAAAAATTACTTCTTTTCATTTACAGCATTTACAGTGAAGACTAGACAGTAAAATACCAGGTGAAAATGTTCACAGGCTGCTTGAAGACAGAATTTCTTCTGAAATTAACTGATGTTAATCTGTATATTGGGCACAAATTTTTAGCATGTACTGTCTACATAACAGAATGTTTATCCATAAATTTTATTCATCTTCCATTAAAGCAGTTCAGATAGGAACAAGGTCATACAAAAATGTAAATGGAAATACAGATCCTGTACATCTCCAAGGCTTAATTAACAACTTATTGAAAAAACAATTATATTACCTGTCCTGTTTCTGTGTGGGATGGCTGCATGAGACATTTAAATTATTCAGGAGCATATTTAACTAGACTGCCTGTAGTAATTCCATTTCTACACCATGATGTGGTAAAATAATTCAGTTTAAAATAAAAGCTTTGTTTGAATCAACCTTTAAAAAGCAGAAAATCCTATTTGTCTTCAGAGGAAAACTGTCCTAGCTCTGTTTGGGAAGCAGCCGATTTACTGCACATACACAGTCCCTCATTACGGGCAGGCTGCAGAAGGCACCGTGTCTCTGGAATGTGCTACTCACACAGTGTGTGCCCAGTACCTGTCCAAAGAAATACCTGAGCTTCCCAGGAGTGCTGCAGCCTAAGCTGAATTCACTGACCCGGGCATATTTCTGCAGTTCTGCCCAGACAAGTTAAGCAAACTTTGGGTGGATGAAAAAGCACTGTTGACCTGTGTGAAGTCTTTGCTGGGCAAACTTTAGAGGAGCAGTTTTGGGCAAGGCAGAGCTCCACTTCCCCCTCCTTGTGGCATGGTGTTTGCTCATGAAGGTATGAACCTTCCACTTCAGCTGGCACTCCAGATGAACTAAATATATACTTATTAATGACTACAACAAAATTTGCCTTTTCCCACTTGCATATCTCTTATTAGCACTTTCAAGTGACTGGCACAGTGAACGTGGTATCATAACGTGCTCTACAAACCACACAGCAGAGTATGGGACTATCACAGTTCAGACCTACAAGGTCTGAGCTAGGCCTTAAATAATCACCAGCTTAGTTTAAAAATCAAAGAATAAGGCATTTTGCCACCTCATTTTGGAATGCTAGCATCCTCTTTCCTATGATCAAAAACCTTCCTTGAAACCTTAGCTGTATTAAAGAAAAAAGATTTTAAAAAAAAGGGCAGCACAATTTTATTCCACTAGCAGTACTTTAAAACTGTACTGTGTAAGAGAAAGGCTCAAAGCAAGTCTCTCAGATGTTAGCCATGACTGGAATAGTAGTTTCATCTCTCTACCACAACATAAAATACATAGGTTCATGTTCTAGCTACATATACTTTTTTCTGACTTGGTTGATAGCCCAAAAAATACTAATTAATATTTAATGAGTAAAATCACAGTTCAGTTAACCATGATTCACCAAGTAGCAAGAGAAATACCGGGGAATGTACAAATAAAGCTCTGCTTGAGCCATGAAACAGCTGCAAATTTAAAGATTGTTCATGTTATTTTAAAATGTGCTTATTTTAAAAAATATTATTACAACACAGTTCACTATTTTTCAGTGAACAGTTATGATGCCATGAGACTTTCAAGAATAACCACTATGAATAGTGAACGCTGAGCGAATAGGGAATAGTTCATGTGTACACCCACAGGTGCAATATTATTTGATGGCAAGACTTAAAAAACAATGTCAGAAAACAAAATCAATACAGAGTTTATTAATTAAACCTCGGAATTATAGAGGATATTGTTTAAAAGCAGTTTGATTTTCTAGTCCATAAATCTAACCAACCAATACAATTATTTGGTGGGATCAGATGCCAACAGTAGCTTTTGTTAACGTACAGAAAGTCTCTGTACCCTATGCCTGTGCAATATCACTTATAAAGTTCTAAATAAATTGAAAAAATCATTAAAAATTAGTAACTGTAAAAAAATTATAAAAGCTGTTACAGAACAGGATGCATGGGGGTATTACGGTACTTTTCCGAATCATGCATTTGCAAGCAAACTTTTTGTTTATAGTTTCTCTTACTTTCTTTGTATAAAATGCAGTGTTCTTCTTATGCAAAAAGAAGATATGTATTTCCACAAAATAAAATATCTTGGTTATAACTTATGGATAATGGAACATTCTTCTCAATCACACCAAATGAATGCTTCTGAAAAAATACTGTTCTGGAAACTTTTAAAAAAATAATGAACATTTTCTTATATTAATCTGTGCCTCTGCACTTCTACCAACAGTCACAACTTGCATGACCACATTTCATTTGTGACATTCCTAAACTGCACTTATTCCAAGCTCTTTGAACAACAGAAATCTGCTGACATGCTGATGCATTTGAAGTACCTTCCCCTACATCCTATCCATCTTGTTCTTAAATTCAAAGTAACCAATTCATACAGGAAACATAAAGCTAGGAAAAGGTGACCTGTTTGTTCCTAGGTATCATGTGTATACACCTACTTTTCCTACTTTTTCAAATTTAACTTCCCCAACCTTTCATTTTGTGACATCTAATTTTGTCTCATCTCTTTGCTTTATCTTGCTTTTTACAAGGTTTCCTAGTCAAAACGCTGTAATTCCCTGAGCATTCATACAACATATCACACATGATCCTGATAAAGCTGACCTCTTACCACTGTCACACCTATCATACCAACAACCGCTAACAATAGTTATCATTCTAACTACTGGGGAGATCTCCACTACGAGCCAGATAAAGGGTATAGAAGATGGTACTCTACATTATTAGTGCCATTATTCAAAATTATTGATAATTCAGGATGTCAGGGTCTTGAATTCATACACATAACATGCTAGCAGATCCCAGAAGGATATACTGTTGACAAACTGAGACAAAGCAAACCACCAAATTGTATCAGAGAACTGGATGATCTGCTTAAGTTTGTATTTGTGAAACATGAAAAGAACTATGAAAGACGTTCATCTGAGAGAAGTAAGCTAGAAATGACATGCAGTCAGTAGTAACTCATCAGGCAGTCCCAAATTTTATTGCTAGAATACAAATTGAATGCACAGGCCCAGAGCGTAATTATCATTTTGGTATTTGAAACAGTTCAGTTAACAGCAAGCACGGAAGTTCATTAGCCCAGTAAACCAGGGAAAAATTTTGCATTTGGGAGAAAGTACAAGGGTAAAAATGTGGAGAACTCTCCCTACCCCACTGCCACCAGGGACCACAGGTAATGATTAAATAGCCCAAAAAAGGCAATCTGGGGCAAAAAAAATCATACTCCCATTCTGGGTTAAGAGTGTAATTAGCTTGAAATATAGATTACACTTGAAAACTCAATGAAATTAATTCTAATAGGAAAATCTGGCTAACTGAAACAGCACGAGACCTCCAACTTGGGATTCATGTTTTAAAGGAATACAAACATGCTACACAAAAAACCCCCAAACAAGCAACATATATTTTCTTCTAAGTAGAACAAAAGCATTTTTAGAGATAAGGAGGCCATTAGTAACCAAAATGAATGTTAAAAGACAACTTTAAATTAGTACATTGCAATAATTTGTGCCTTAAGAGTATTAAAAGTGTTTGTGAGAGGATCATTTCAATGACGCTAATTTTCAATACATTTTGGAGAAATTCAGTAAGACTGCTAATACTTTCTGCCAATAGTTGAGGATGGTAAGCAGTATGATCTCAGTAATTATAGAGTTCTATGCCATTACTAATCTCAGGCAAAATAACCACCGAACTGATAAAGGATAAATTCACTGGGAAATTACATGAACAAAACTGATACCAGTCAACACCATTTTATAGAAACTTGCTAAATAAAATAGAGAATTTTATTTAATCATCTGATAAAATTACAAACTATGGTCAGCAGACATTATTCCATAAATGAAACACACAGACTTTTGAACAGCATTTACCTTACAGCCACACAAAACTCAGAGTAAGAAATTATTATCAGTATCATCAAATGTGATTAAGATAGAAACATGAAAAAGTAGCTGTTAATAGGAAATAATCATTGAAGAAGTGCTCTACATTGCTCCAATAAAACCATCCAGTACTCATTCAACACTATTTAAGAGTATCATCAATGATACAAAAGTAAATACTGTTGATAGCAGTAATGGCACAAAAATTGTCAAACTCGTCAGTAAAGGTAGCAGAATTGTCATCCAGAGTAATACGGATTTCTTTGTACAATGGGGACAGTGTATTACAGCCAAGTGGACTTATGCAGCAAGCAAGAAACAATGCAGGTAATACCCAGAAAACGGTACACAGAAGCCACAGACTTACAAAATACATACAATCATAATGGCATAGAGACAAATAACAGTGAAGCCTGACAACAAAAGGGAGTAATATACTTCCCACACATGTAAGTGCATAAGACCAGAGGTACTACCTTGGTTCACAGCACTAGTGGTACTGGGAATAGTGAATATAGCTATATAGTCCCTGCACTGTTTTCCCAAAATTTCTCTCTCCATAATTCACAAAAAAAGAGGAAGAATTCTGTATCTTAAGATGTTAACCAGAACGTTCCACATACTGCTATTAGCACAGAAACTCAGGTGGAAAGAGCACAGCAGCAATTTGAAAATGCTGCAGAGAACCAATGAATGTTACAAGAACACAGAAGATGTCTCTGATCCTTAGCAGGAGAATAAGATTGTTCAGGCCTAAAGTTAGAGCCTGGGCAGTACTGATGGTGGTGTAGGTACAGTGGCAAGACAGATCTTACTGCTGATGTGTTTTGGGGTTATCTCCTACCACAGCAATTACTTAAGACCAAAGCCACTTAAAGAATTGTACAGTACTTCTTTGTTTTGCTTCCTCAATCCGTATCTTAAAAACCAACCCTGAACAAATGCAGACTTTTTGTCAAATACCTCTGTTGGAGAGAGTCTTAAGTGACAACACTGGTAGAAGTCCATCATCACGTATGTGCACAGGACCCGACTGCCTGGGTGACTTCACCAAGGAAACCTGACAGGACAGGAAGTGGCACACCGGAGGTGAGCTCTTACTTGGCGATTCCTTTTGGCTTACCTGGTCGTGAGACCCGTGAGCTGTTGAATGCTGCTCCTCGCAGGCTGCTGTCAAGAGTCTGGGGGTTTGAGTTACCATGGAGATCACCGCATCTGACAGCTGAGGGGGCTGCAATGAGAGACAGAGGTACCTGTCAAACCAGTGTCCATCACCTCATCAAAACATAAGCACTTGACTCCTTTTGCTTTTGGCATTCACCAAGGTCTGAGCTCCGAGATTAGGAGCTTTAGCTAAACTTTAAGGGGAAAAAACCCAACATCCACTACCAAAAGAATTAGAGAGGTGAGGGCAATACCCAGTGACACACAGCATTTCAGCACTTTGCAAAGCCATGCACTTTTCCAGGAGCTTCGTAAGGAAGGATCCTAATATACCATGAACTTGACTCAACAATTTTCAGCCTCTCTGGTCAAGTAAAACAAAGCAAGCAATTCACCCAGAACCACTGCTGAGCACAGGACTGAAACGCCAGTGCAAGGCCTCAGAGTGGTGGGACACACCAAAGTGCTCCCTCAGAAAGCCTCCAGTGGGAACTGATTGAGCATCACCACTGTGCAAGAAATAAGTAGGCAAAAGAAGTCACCTTAAATGCTTTTCAGGCAAGGCTGAAGGCAAGCATTTATGAAAATCAAACATGAAAGACAGCCTGGCATTCGTCTGCAATAATAAACCTATTTGCAGACTTTTCCATGCCTGCCAACAAGCATGATGAGTAAAGCCTTATTTCTTGTTTCCTTTGCCATTCGAGTACCACGTGCATTGACTAGTTTCTTATTCTTCCGTTTCAAGCCTTAAGTCTTATGCTCAATTTTTGTCTACATAATTTAATAATTAAATGCTGTAAAGTGAAATGAGATATTCATTGGAGACTTTTAAAATTAATTATCCTCTTCTACACAAATGTCTGACAGCTTTTAAAACTATTGTCCTGGTTTTGTCTGGGACAGAGCTCATTTTCTTCCTAGCAGCTAGTACAGTGCTGTGTTTTGGATTCAGTATGAGAGTAATGTTAGAAACACAGTGATGTTTTAGCTGTTGCTGAGCAGTGCTTACACTGCGCCAGGGATTTTCAGTTTCCTGTGCTCTGCCAGTGAGCAGGTGCACAAGAAGCTGGTGGGAGCATGGCTCGCACAGCTGTTCTGGTCTGGCCAATCCATGCCATACAATGTCACACCCAGTATATGAACTGGGGGGAGGTGGCTGGGAGGGGCTGTTCACTGCTTGGGGTTGGGCTGAGCATCGGTCAGCAGGCAGTGAGCAATTGTATTGTGCATCACTCGTCCTTTTTGACTTTTATTTCTCTCTCGGTTTGTTATCTCCCTTTAAATCATTATTATCTTTATTAATATTATAATTACTATTAATTTTACTTATTACATATTTCCATTATTAAACTCATCTCAACACATGGGTTTTACTTTTTTCCTATTTTCCTCCCCATCCCACTGGGGTGAGTAGGGGGACGGAGTGAGTGGCTGTGTAGTACTTAGTAACCAGGTGAAGTTAAACCCCAACAACTATACATTAAGTATCATTTTATGATATAATCGATTTAATAGATAACATATTTAAATACATCATCAGGAAAAGCTTTCATAAATCCAGTTCTAATTCTCAGTCTGCAGTACTACAACATGTTCTCATTTACTTCCCTGTGAGATAAGTTGTATTGGTTTGGCACAGCCTGGTTTTTGGCAGCAGGGGGGTCACAAACATGGCTCCTGTGAGAAGCTGCTGGAAGCTTCCACCGTGTCCAGCAGAGCCAGTCCCTGATGGCTCTGAAGATGGACATGCTGCTGGCCAAACCTGGGCCAATGAGAGAGGGTGATAATGCCTCTGTGATGACAGATTTAAGAAGAAAATCAAAACAAAATCACAGGTTTTTGCTACTAATCAAAGAGGAGGAGGTGAGAACATGTGAGGGGAAACAACATGGAGACACCAAGGTCGGGGGAGAAGGAGGGGGAGGAGGTGCCCCAGGCGCCGGAGCTGAGATCCCTCTGCAGGCCGTGGTGAAGACCATGGAGAAGCAGCTGTGCCCCTGCAGCCCATGGGGATCCACGGGGAATGCAGAGATCCACCCGCAGCCCGTGGGGGAGGTGCCCATGGATGGATGCCTGGAGGAGGCTGTGATCCAGTGGGAGGCCCGGAGGAGAGAGGGGGCCCTGCTTCCAGGCTGGGGCAGCCTGTCCTTGGAGGATGCACCCCGTGGAAAGAGAGACCCACGGGCAGCAGTTTTGGGAGGACTGTGTGCCCGTGGGGGGAGTTCGCCTTGCAGCAGGTGCGGTTTGGCTGCTGCTCCTGAGAGTGGGCCCACGCCGGAGAAGTTCACGGAGAACTGTCTCCCGTGGGAGGGATCCCACGGTCTCTCAGGGGATGGACTCCTCTCCCGGAGCAGCAGAAGAAAATCTTGGTGCTGAAATGACCAAACCCCCCACGCCCTGTCTCCCTGTGCTGTCAGTGGGAAGAAGGGACGGGCTGGGGGGCAAAAGGCATTTTAAGGGCTTATTTGACTTCTCATTATCCTCCTCTGATTCTGTTAGTAATAAATTCACTTTGCAACCTTAAGTTGAGGCTGTTTTGCCCTTGAAGTGTTTCTCCGGGTCCTTATTTCGCTCATGAAGTCTTTGCTAATTTTTTTTTTTTCTTCTTCCCTCCTCTGCCCAGCTGTGGCAGGGAAGGGTGAGCGAGAGACTCTCGTGGGTGCCTGGCGTTGAGCCAGTGTCAAACCATGACACAAGTACACCATCTAAGCAAATACAACTACTCACTTCAGAAAGAGTTACATCTGTCTTAATCAGAAGTGAATGACTACACAAGGGACAACACTTGCCTACTGAAGCATCACAAACTATTAGCAATACATCAGCTGGACATCCACAGTTTTTCTGAGTTAGTCTACTGAATGCATATAAATCTTCATTTATGTGGTTACATGTCTAATTCTCAGATGGCATTCTAAGTTGATTGTTCTCATCTCTCCATTTCAATCTCATCTTTTTTTTTTTTTTTTTTGTAAATTATAGAATCATTGACTGGCTGGGGTTTGAAGAAACTTAAAGATTATCTCATTCTAACCCTCCTGCCATGGGCAGGGTCAGCTCCCACTAGACCAGTTTGGTCAAAGCCCCATCCAACCTGGCCTTGAACACTGCCAGGGTTGCAGTATCGACAACTTGTCTCCCATCTCATTTTTTCTGTGCAGCATTTTTGTTTATGCAAAATACAATATACTCAAGAAGGGTAACTGTGTGCAAACATAAAATCTGAAAATCCAAGCAACGATTAGAGGATTTTCCATGTCTTATGGGAAAATTGTTAAGAGTATTATTACACTAAAATTATCTCTATTCAATACCGTTATGCTATGCTAAGCCACAGTAACTAACACATACTGTGGCTGCTCTCATGTCAAATACCAGGGAAGTAACTGGCTCATCTGGGCTGAAGGATTCTGCAAGATTCATGGAGTTTAAAGGACACTGTAGAATACCAGATACTCACACTGCAGCACTGTGGCTGAATCAGGGTTATTGAAGAAATTCCATGAATGCTTTCTGTCATAATTATAAACTGGTTGGGTCATGTTTTCATTTGTTCTGTTTACAAATCTTATAAACTGGATCACTGGTGGTTTCTATCAGTGACAGGATCACTTAAAGGCTATTCATCTTGCCAGAATGCTACAGAGGCAGGAGGCATCAGTGCAGGCAGCTCTGCTAGCACAGGCTGGAAGAGCTAATCACATCCTTTGGTAAGACCAGCTTCGGTTACCTCGCAAGACAATTTTTTGGCAAATACTAGCTCTCTAATGAAAAAGTGAAAAGTGAAAGAGACATATTAGAGGCGAAAAGATATGATTATTATTATAATTTTATTACCTGTAAGTGTCAGTGAAGCTCAAAAGTTACAAATACTTGGCTTATGATTGGGTGAGAGCATACATGTATCCATGACTGCAATGATCATATGGTATCATACAGCCCTACCCACAATGTTTTACTCAACAACAAGAGTTTCTTCAAATCCTGTTTCATACAAAAGTGAATACTAATATGAGCTTTGAAATAAACAGCAGGCAAACACAAAAATGTTCTTTTAAACTTTCATTTGTAATATTAGCATTACAACCTATAATTACTTACAGTAGGATAAAGTCTTCATAATTTACGAAGACACTAAAATAATCCATCACCAGAAATCACAGAATACAGCTGCAAAAGTGATTGGAACAGTGTAGAAAGTCCTTTAATATAAAATATCTGGAGAGTTCCACTGGTATAGTTTATTATTTAAAAAAAAAGACAGATGACCTAATTACAGCACCTAAGTATTTTCATTGGGAGAATACACTAAGTACCAACTGGCTTGTTAATCTAGCAAAGGGTTTGCATAAAACAAATCAGCATCTGGAAGCTGACAAGAAATTCAAATGAGAAATAAAGCACATCCTTTCCATCACCTGTGACAAACATTAGTGCAACTATCCAAAGGAGAATCCAGAGATTCTCCATTTGTTGATGACAAGCTTTAGTGGAACTTTCCCAGAAGACGAATTTTTGTGAAAACACAAGTTATCCTGTAGTCATACAAAAGTTACTGTATTTTATACAGATAGATGAAGTCTGCAATATGGAGAAAGGGAGATTAGGTGCTGTAGTCATCCCTTCCTGCTCACAAATTAAATATATTATGATCAAAATCAATTGTCTGGTTTTGTAACTAAAGCACTGGGTGGTGATGAGCACTGCGCATGTTGAGCTGCTGGTGCTAGCAAATACTTAGTGACATACATGTGCATAGATGTAGACATACAGTGAGAGAGGGAGTGTGTGTTCAGGCCATGTGGAGTCAGACGACTATTGCCATTCTTCCAGAGACAGGCGGACTAAATTCTGCTGGAATAATACTCTGACTTCTAATTTAGGAAGCTTACTCTGTCCTCTGTGTGCTGGAAGGACTCAGTCACAGGAGAGTGGTAGCAGGAGCACTCTTCACAAAGGTCACTTAGGGCATCAGTCAGATGACTGAAGGCAGACAATACAAATGATGCTCTCTGAATCTGTGCATGGAGCAATAAATAACAGCGCTTCACGTTACTAACTACTTGCCAGTCCCATCCTTGTAGACAGTAAGCTTTCTGGGCAGAAAAACCTCCTTATTGGGGTATTTCAGTGGGTTAGCCAAGCAGTTCCCTACATCAGCTAAAATCCAGGAGCTGCTGTGGCCCCACAGCAGTTTGCTTACAGCTCTCTCCCTGCAACAGCAGCCTTACTCTGGGCACACAAGTAACATGGGCTTCTTGCAAAGGGACAATGGAAGAAGGAAAGGAAATAAAACCAAGTTATGGCCTAAAGGTTCCACTGGTGTCACAGCGAGCAAGCTTAAAAATTTCACCCCTTTAGCAAAGGATATGAAAGTTATTGGACATGTTGATTTAGCTGGCATTGGTGCTGTTGCTAATCTATGCCTTGGGCTGCTAAGTGTCAAGAAACGTAACCACGTTTAAATATCAACCAAAAATAAAAGTTAAAAGAATTCTTTCCTTTTTACTACTTGTAAATCTGGTACACAAAGTTTGACTTTGGATTTGCACTATGTTTGAAAACACAAAAGTCAACCTATGCAAACACATTCATTGATCTCCTTATCTCTCAGCTCCTCCATCGGACACAATCTCCGTGAGGCAAAATCATGGAAAACCCTGGCCCCACCTCCCATGTGGGCAGTTGAAGAATGACATAAGTCACCAACCCCCTGTGACTGTCCCCAGTGCCAGTTTAACTAAAGAAAACCAACGAGGCCTGTCCCCACAGTGCTGGCCGGGGCAGGGCAGAGGACGAGCCCCATGTCAGGGACAAACTGCACAGCTCCATTTGCACTGGGAAGACAATGAAGGGATGTTCCTTAAAGGAGGGCTGAATTTGGTGCTGCCCTTAGTGGGCCACAGACAAAACAGTGCATTTATCCTCTGCTTCATATGTAGATTTCTTTTTGCAGGCACCTGAGCGACTTTAGGAAACTGAAACTGGGGGCCAGATTTATAGGAGGCACTTGAAATTATTGGGTGAGCAGGTGGCTGGGGTAAGGGCACCTAAATAGTACAGCAGGTTTACTCTTGATTTAAACTTGGAATAATCAGTCACATCATTTTGGGAGATGTTTTAGTGAATTCTACTCAATTCCTCTAAATACATTTAGCTGCTTATATATTTTTTCAATCTGATTTCTGTTTAAGTACTATTTCTGCATAGTTTCAGCTAAATAATTTTATTTCTTTTTACTAAACAATATAGATGAGGAGAAACCAAACCAGTGCCACTATTATCCTGTTTCTGCATATTTCTCTTAACTTTTTCATAATGAAAAAATATGAATTGGGTAACTAATTTATTATCCCACTCCCTTCTGGCTTTTAAAGGCAGAGGAAAGTTTAAATGCTAAATAAGCCATCTTCAAAAGACACTGAATTACAAAAGCAGAGATTGCATTGTATCTCTGGGAAAGAAATGCAGGATACCTAGTGCACAATATTTTGCTTTCTTTCAAATTGATAAATAGTTTCAATATTTTCAAACTACCCCTGGTGGAGTATACTATACTATATAGAAGTATACCATGACTACATAGAAGATTCTAACAGACATCAATAATTATGCCACCCTTCTGCAAAAAATAACCTAAAATGCATTTTCTAAAGCAATTCCTAAAAAGTGTACAAATCAGTGAAGCGAACATTCCAACATTTGCCAAACTCCTGCTGATGTGCTGGGGTTTTAGTTTCTTTATGGATTAACATAATGTATAAATATAATCACAGCAGTATAAGCACAGCTGTGGCTCCCCTGGGGCATGACCAGCAATTAGTCTGTACAAGGATCATGGATAACAGTACAGACACACGGAGCAGAAGCCAGGACCATCATTTTCAGCACAACACAACACGGTGTGCTGGGTTTCTCTATTGTGTTTCCAATGAGCACCTATGCATTGGAACTGCAATCTCTGTTCAGAAAAACCCACACAATCTCTGAATATTAATGAATTTGCCCTAAGGTCTTCTAGAGTAAACAAACACCAGTTAATGGCTTGCTATGATAAAAAATTCCCACTCCAGACACTTATTTATTTATTATTGCCCCACAGCTGCTTCCTCTAAAGGAAGCTATGAGAGATTTTTTATTTTAAATATACCATAGGATGAGTGCCCAGATTTGATGAAGTAAACAAAGTTATGAGTTAGTTAAAAATCTGAAAATCAACATTGAAATAAATCTTCATTATAGTACTAGGGCAAAAAGCTCCCCCATGGTAATATCTAAGCCAAAGCAACAAAAATATCCTCAGAAATAACCCACATCTTCGCACAAAAACTTAAAATACTTATGCCTTGAAAGCCTCTCCTCAGGTGCAACTCACAGAGCCTGAGCTGCCCCTTTGAAGCAATTGTCTCAAGGGAAAACAAAACTGCAGGTGGAAACTCATCTCATGTTTCATCTTAACTAACTCTGTCAAAGCTAGTGGACATCATGAAATTAAGAATTTTAGAAGCACTGTCTTGTTAACTTGGCTATATTATGCTACTCCTTTTACGCAGGCTCCTCCCAAGATAAATTAACTCTTAGCAGCCCAAGCAGTGACTCAATCCAACAAGTCTTAGAGCCAGACTGGAACTGACAGCATGAATTCTCAAAATCATTTACCACTGTCAGCACTTTGCCTGCACAGACACTTTGACAGCTTTAGCTTTTTTCTGCTTCAGCTGCGTAGTTCAGTGTAGAAGATACTCTCCCTACCATGTGTTACAGTTTCAGAGACAGGAGATACATGAGTTATCTACCATTACTTAATAGGCCAGAACTTTCACTGATAATAATGGACGTAGGAAAAGCTTAGCTGTCAGTAACCAAACCCAGTACCAAGACTGGAAATGCTTACTACTGTAAGAGGATTTTTTGCAGTATGTGGATAGATTCATGGGTCTGTGGCCTACAACACAGCAATTCTGATACTTCTTTTATCAGAAAGATATGTGAGTATCAACTAGCACATTTATTTTACCAACCCTCGGGCAAACCAAATGCCATTTTTCTAATTAACAAGTCCAGATTTGAAAAAAACCAAGCCCCCAAACTTCTCTCTTGACAGTAACTCATGAGATTTCTGCTGAACTTTATAAAACATGAAACAAACCCCACAGCATGTCTAGGACTATTGCAATGAAAACATAAAGAAAAGAGTTTAATTATTAATTCTGTGATAGTGAAGGTAGGTGGGAAAGAATCACCCCTTTCAGAAGCATTGAACTGTAACACTCTCATTTGCCTACTTAGCTCTACCTGAGGCAAAAGCACAGAGGAAGAAACAGGAAAGAAGAAATGCAGCGTCCTCTTCACTGCCATAACAGTCACCATCACAGGATTTAAAAGTGAGTGCAAGCTTAAGAAGAAAACCACACAATTTTGATTAATTCATGTAACTTTTGCCCTGAGTAGATCCGTCAGTCTAACCTAAGAAATGAACTTTCAAGTCTTTGGTCCCCAGTTGTACAAATACTGCATTGTTTTCAGCATGCACACCTTGGAGGTGCGCAACTGCAGAGCACCACAGTGAAAGGATTTGCTGTTTCCCACATCTGAATGACCCAAAGTCTGCAGAGTTTTCTCAAGGTGCATCAGTAATGTGAATTGCAGCCCGCGGCAAAGACAGAGCCAGTACAATTCTCTTAAACAAGGTTTACTATGTGTAGCCAATATCATCAGTTTCATTTTGGATTAGCTGCAGTTTCCCAGAGATTTTGAAGATGGGATACGCTGGGCACTGTGGTAATACAATCTTGATCTGGTGAAGGCATCAATAAACACTGCAAGGTCAGGCTTTAGGAGAAATTACTACAATCAACTTTGGAGGAGCAGAGATGGCAGGCGCTTTGGACATGTGGCATGGGATTAGAGGAGCAGCTTGTCCCTAAAGGACCTTTTGAAACTTCATCTTGGGTGGAACCTCAGCTACACATCACTGTAATAAGATGTATATATATGTGATAATTAATATGTTTAAGTCACATTTTTCCCCTTACATTATACAATTGTATGAAATGCTCTAGGCCAGAAGCTGCTGAATCAGGAAATGGATCAGAAGCTAACTAAAATGCCTTTCTAGTTATTGATTCCTGCTCTCTGTTTCATGTCAACTTCCTAGAAGCTATCCAACACAAGCACGAAAGGGTAATGAGTTTCTGAACCCACACACTAATAGCGCACACTGCATCAAAGCTTTCAGTAATTGCCTAGATGCTGCTTCCCAGCAGTACTAAACAACTTAAATATAATTAGCTGGAAGCCCTATGGGCTTCATTTCCCCACTGGAACACCTCTTACACTAATCCATCTATCAGGCTGACAGATGACTGAATCACTGGCGCTATAGACCCATTCTACTAATAATATTTCTCAAGCACACATTTTGCTTTGTGCTTTATCAGGTACATTTTTGCAAAGGAAAAACCAGTGTTAAGAGTGGGGAGAGAACCACACAGATAACTCTTTCTTCTCTTCCCAGTACTGACCAATGTTATTTGTTTGATTAGCTCACTAAGTATAAAATGCTGGAGCTATGAGGCAGAAAATCAAAATTAAATGTATGCATTATGGAACAATACGATGCCAAAAATAATAGGGAAACACAAAAACACCGACAAGACTTATGGAAGTTTTCCAGCCATTCTGAAGTTTCAAGAGAAGTTTGTATAAGAGGACAACTTTCAGCATATCCTCCTGAAGATGGCCCGACTACAGCTGGCAGGCTAAAATTTCTTCATACTACTTACTTCTTGTACATCTTTCAGAACAATAGGTGACAAAAGAAATTTTAAAGCTGTCTGAATTATATTGAATAGACATGAACTGAACATCATGCTGCCACAAACCTGTGCACTTTGCAAGCTGCTAAAGAATTCTCATAAAAATACAAAATACATTTATTTAATTTCTTGGGCAGAATTTTCTAATGTTGTAATGAAACCCATTTTATCCCCGTGACTTTTATTTCCAGACAGGTTTCAATAAGTGGACCTCTGCAGAGGCTGAAATTACGGGGACTGCTGAAATTATGGGGGCCAAGGTCTTCCAAAATGTGCCACACCATGAAAATGAAGTAATTGTAAAAATGCTAATTTCTCATCAAATTATTTTAAATTATGAAAAAAAATACTCTAGGATGTTATATGCTTATGCTTCCTTTCTAAGAAGTTGTGAGACAGGAAACAAAAAGAGACAAAGCTGGTAATGACCAGTAAGAAAGATTTAAAAGGTGCTCTTTTTCTAGATCCATTATATTGTGGTCAATAATCCACATTCTGGCTTGGAATCACAGGATCCAGCTAGAGTGGTAGCATTGTTTCATCTGTTTATTTCCTCTGGATGTTCTCATCATGGACACAGAAAGTATTGATGTTGAAAAAAAATAAGAAACTTGTACTCTACATGAGCCTAACCAGTATGTTTGTAGTAAAGCCAACAGCCAACATTCAGAAATTCTCTTAAAAGTAGTACCACAAGTTAAAGTTAACTCGTGGACACCAGTATGAATTCAAAGAGTGAATAGAAAAGCTATACTTGAACTTTTAACAATGAAATAGGTAAGTAAAATATATTCAGTGATCTAAACTGACTTAGCTGGTGAATCAAGCAGCAGGAGCAGCAGCAGGAGGAGGTACAGCCGGCAGTTCTTGAGAGCAGCACCAACCACCTTAGAACAAAGCCAAAAAGAACAGCAGCTACTTGGACATTACTTGATTTTCAAAAGTGCAATCACAGGTCTTTACACCACCCAGTAAAGTACTGAGCAGGTTATTAAACACTGAGCTGTTTGAGATTTCTTCACGTGAACCCCAGAGCAGAAATCTCAGTTTCACATGCACTCTCCACCCACTCCTGCCCTCGGGCCTGAAACTGAAAAATTCATCCCAGAGACACTGACACTTGCACATCAGCCAGTCAACTTGCCTGTCGCTCAAAGACAGCCTCTTCCTTCCCAGCCTCATCTTCTCTGTTCAGTGTATTTTCTACTCCCACAAAGGGCAGACAGTATCCTGAGCAAGGGTTGCCCCAAACCATACGAACCTCAACACTTGTCAGTCACACTTTCACATGAAATGCAGAATTTCACACTCCTGTTAACACATACTCCTTTGAAATGCAGTGGTACTGAGCAGAACAAACATCAGATCTAATCAAAAGAACATTCTGCAGTAAGAAATAAAAATCTTCTCCTGTTTTTAGTCTTCTTTAATAAAACAGATCATGGTCCTGAATTTCTAACTAGGAAACAGTCTTTGCCAGGCAAAGAATGAAGCATTGCCTTCATTTGTGTGCCTTATGAAGAAATTTGCTATATTGTCAGTGAAGCTGCATTTCCTGGGTACTCCGAGACAATTTTTTAGTTCTTGAGGTAAATAGTATCTCTTTAAAGCACTGTCAAAATTATATATACAGATTCTTCCCTGTAAATCAGGGGCAAATGTACAGCAGCTTTATATTTAAACAGCTGCACTGAATTATTGAGGTCTTTTAATAGAAGCAGCAAAGAAGAGTTTGAGGAAAAGAGAGGAATCTTCTAAGAATGAAACAGCTGGAGCCACAGTCCACTAACATCCATACTTTGTATGGTAGGAAGTGTACACTTGGAAGGACACATGGCATGTTAAGCAGTCAAATGCAAAAATGCAGAAAGTTTTAGGAGTGCAAATAAATGTCTGTTCTAAAAAGCATGGCAGAAGTGACCTAACACATTGATCTACAAAAAAAGCACCCTTTGTAATATGCATTTGAAAATTAGATTTTTATATTCAGTAATTATTGTCTTCAGCATTAGAAAGATAATGAATTTTATTGCAAGACAACTTCTGTGTAGTCTCCATTTTTGGACTCCTGACTAGATCAAACCTAGAATAGCCATGACTAACCCCAAAGCTGGCCCTGCTTTGAGCTCAGTGTTGGACCTTCTAAAGTCCTGAGTTATCACAGGATCATACAGTAAGAATTTCTCCATACTAAAATTACATATGCTTGTTGTGCTCTTTACATAAAAAATAGGGAGTTTAAAAAAAACCACCAGGGCACAAACTTGCATATTTAATCCAGACAGATCCAAGGTCTTAAAGATACCAAATGTGAGGCATTCCTTCTGATCATATAGAGCTTACGCTGGTTAAGCAGCTGTAACAAAGCTAAGACTGATGATTAAAGATACAGAATGCTTTTGCTACACTGCAGATTCTCTTTCAACATTACCTTTCCCTTTTACCTAAATCATTGTAGAGATATTGAAGTAAAAACTAGTTACATTAATCTAAATTACAGTTTAACTGTATGTATGTGAATTTTAATCTACCCCCAATTAAAATGCAGGACAGATTAATAGGTTATACTGTCTGGATACGAAAAATGCAGCTGACAATACTGGCTAGAGAAATACACTAAATTAAAAAAAAGAGCAGGAACATGAAATCATCTGCAGTAAACACGGCTGTGAAAAACCTGAGCATTTCAGAAGACGTGGATGAATTAACCTGCCAATGAACATCACACAGACTCAGTGGTAAAGAGCACTGGTCTGATGCCTTCTTGGTCTGAGGAACCCAGTCTTTAGACTTGGTCAGTAACACAGGTAATTTCAACACATTGGAACTTTAAAAAAAATATTTTAAAGGTCAGCAGCAGAAGTGAAATTTCAGGGGAAAAAACCCTTCAAAATTAAGATCTGCATGTCATAGGAAATAACTTCTATAAATTTTGGTCCTGTTGATTTATTACTCTAAATAATCTGATGGTTGATAGTAGCTGTCTCATTGTTATATGTCGTATAGGAGTAAATGGGTATCCACACCTCTACACTGAGACAAAATTCACCTCTTTTGATAGCATATATGACAATTTTGACCAGTATATATGTTGGAAAAGTTTGTTTATCTAATAAGATTATGATAAATTCCTTTAATGAATACAATAAAGGATTATCTCTCAATATAGCTATGTTCTGTGCTTTAATGCAATTCTGACACCATAAATAGTATGATCTAGCCATCTTTGGTTTCTTCTATTTCAATTTTTTATCTGCTTCTGTCTTGGGGTGATTCTATGTCCATACTGTATTCCCCATCGCCTGCTTGATCTCTAGTGTACCTTTAAATTGCAAAGGGGGGAGAGAGAAGCCGAGAGAACTCTTCAAAGCGGCCAGCTTGACCTTGCAACTAGAATGTTTTGCATTCTTTTCTCTCCCGATTCTGACAACATTTGGTTGGTTGGAGGACTTTTGCTTGCTAGTCTCTTTGGCTTTCAGCGGAGAAGGGACTGTGATCTGCCTCAGTGGCTTCTTTTCCTTTTTGGACTGTTTTTGGCTTGCTTTTCATCTGAGACCAGCTCCCATCTCCAGACCTGCTCGGCGGGACCCTCCAACGGGGATCGTCGGACCCTGCCTGGCCGGCCCGGCCCAGCTCAGGACTGCAGGTTTTACCTACAGAAAGAACTCTAAAATCCATAGTCCGCTTTTAGGGGACAGGGGAGGGGGTTTCAATAGCCTTTTTTCCCGTGACAGCGGGGGGACTCTGTTTTGTTAAATAAATAGTGTTTTTCACTTTCACTCGAGAAATTATTTTCCCGCACCCGTGGGGGAGGTGCTGCCGGGGCCTGCTTGCCTGGCAGGCAGGAGAGAGAGAGAGAGAGACGCCCCTCTCGGGTTGTTTCCTCCTGGATTTGTGTCCAAACCGGCACAACTTCAAGAGGTATTTAGCTAATGAAGCTCACAGATTTATAATGATTCTTTAGACTACTTCATTGAAGGGACACACAGAAAGTGTACTCAATATCTTAGTATTAGCAAATGGTTATCCAAGCCATCCAGTCAATACATGGTTCTACTTCATGGTATGTTCACGTATAGTAAAGTTCCTAAAGTGTTTTCCAAAGCCATGATGAAAAATATCTGCACCAAGTTTCAAAACTCTAATAAAATCAAATCACACAACAAAACAAAACAAATGGAAAATCACACCAAATTCTGAAAATTCAACTAAGTAGTTAAACTTGTTGAGGAGGGAGAAGGACTTTTGAAACGCAGAAAACCACGAAGTTAAGTTGTTTTCCTTCTCCCTGAAGCTTCCTCAGCCTTGCTACTCCAGCATTAGAGTCCAAAGGTGATGATCCTGTTGCTGCGAATGTCATTTCTTGAAAACTTGCAAGGACCCTATAAGGAGCTTAAAAGTGGAAAGGGGAAAAAGCTTTTATTACTTCCATCAATGTGAAGTACCCTGCAGCGTTTAATGCTTACCTGTGCATTAATTTTATTAAATAAATACATTTAGGTCTGTTCAATGAATAGTAGGCCTGTTTTTTGAAATGCTAACTAATAAATTAAGAACATCTGAAAGTCATACAGATCAGGACAATAATTCAAGTTGCAATGCAGATTATTCATATTTGTACATATATGTGCATGCCCTAATACAGCACTACGCTTTCATGTACATTTTATATCACTGAATTTTATGCAGACAGTATGTGATGTTACTTTCAGTCAGCATTAAAAGGTGCTTTTTCCCAGGGTCTCAGAAGTACAATTGCCATTGACTTCAAAATGAAAGGGAAGTGGCCTGCAGTTCTGGAAACCCATCAGTCTTTTCATCTTGCAAGCTAAACTCTCCTGCAAATTGAGAAAACTATGAAAAATGAGAACAAGTATTTGCACAGGAAGATAGCTGGTTTTGTTTGCTGTATTAAATGAAAAAGATCCTTTTTATATCATGACAGAACATGTCAGGGATGTTCATGCCACTTAACTTTGATTCCAATTTATGTATATGGATGCTGATGCCTAAAGCTGGGTATGAATATTCCGGCTTCATTATAAGTGGTTTACTTGTATTACATTAGCAGGAAAAGAAGGACCTAATAGCAAAAGACTAACTGAAGTAAAAGAATAATTATAGCAATGATAGAAGCAACAAAAAATAGGATCATTAAGAGACCTTTTGCATCTCAGTTTACAGATTTTGTTTACATTAAAGTGTTTTAGTGAGAGGCAAGTCATTTTTTGCCCTGGCCTTTGAAATTATTTAGGAAAATTCTGAGGCATAAGCTTAGAGGCTTAGAAGTTTGGCTTAGAAATTCTGGGGGACAGGTATTAAAAAGTTAATTTTCATGAGGGGAAGTCTAACTGTATTCTCCACTCCATCCACTGCAGTGTGCAGTTTCAGTCTGTCATTATGTTTCTCGTTCTGAGCGAAGCTTCACTAGTGTAGCATTTTTCCCTTGTTCCTCGTAATCCCTCTTCCCTTACATTCCTGCTGAACATGGCTGCCCCTCAGTATCTGTGGAATAACTGCTCATGTCCAAATGATTCTTACTAAAGAGTTCAGAGAGTTAGTGTTAAAAAGTGCTCAAACTAAGCTAGATTATAGTGAACGAATCAGGTTAGAGAGTGACTACATGAGCAACCAAATCTCATGGGAGCAACAGTGAACAGTTATGAACAGTGGGGGATGGGAGCCTATTCAGCCAGTCCAGCTGCTGCCAGAATAAAACGTGGGAGACAGAGAAATGCCTTCGTTCTTGGCTTTTCTCCCTTTCTTTGCTTTTCCCAATATCTAGGATCCTGAAATTTTTACTCCTGATTCAGGCTATCAAGTTTCCTCAAAACAATTTTCCCTCAGCAAAACCCATGTTCAGACTTGTAGGGCACATCCACATGGTAGCTAAAAAACCACACTCAAACTACGTGTGCCCCACCACCCTCCCCTCACCACCACCTCAGTAAACCGGCAATGAGTTCAAACACAGTCATCTTGGCGTCCTCAATTCACCCTGTTATTGCACCTCCAGTTGCTGCAGCACAGATGGGATGCAACATCTCCCACTGTTTGGGGACTGCCCCTAAAGGTAAGCCATATGTTTTGCAATACCTAGAAACAGCAGGATAAGATAAGGAAATCTCTGCAGCCTTAAGGCAGAGTTGCTTTGATTTCACTGCTTTGTGCCCTGCCTCCTCCCCTTCCTCTCCTTTTTTTTTTTTTTTCTTATTTGAGAGCTTTTGTAATTTAATTTATCTGGGTTAAGCCTACAGAACAAAAATAATCCAAACAAATACTGTGTGTGCATGTGTGTATGTATGTGTGTAATGCCTAGGAAATCTCCTGTGTTATCTGTCTGTGTAACATTTTACCTTCCACTAGACAAATATATTTTTAAACAGTGTAGAATCAAAACAACATTCTCAGCATTCAAGACATTCTGTCATCATTGCCCATTTGTTGCCCTCTAGGTTTCTCTCAGCTGGCAAATTTCCCATTTAAGGAATTATCAGATTCATCTGCTTAGACAAGGCTGCAAAATAGAATGAAAAGCTGGATTATTCTAGAGAACTCATATTTTTCTTTCAGGGCAGAAAACCCAGCACATGAGAGCTGAACATTAACAGCGAATGGAACCAATCTCTCAGACTTCACAGTTCTACCCCACTATACTCGGTGAAATCTAATTTTGATTAAGATGCTACAATATTTTCTTTACTTTTATCCTTTATTTCTTTAAATATGTTTAGTGCCACTTACTACATTAACCTGTTTTGAAGCCTTAAATATTATGCTCATATATGATGTTTATTTTTAAACTGTCGTTCTAGTAAGCATCTAGCTCATCCTGCTGCTTCTATGCAATCTGTCATAAAGAATTACCAAGTGCTTTGCTACCATTTTCCCTACAGCATATTTTTTGCAGGGTGAAAGTATTAAAAAAAGGGAGAAATAGAAAAATCAATAAATTGACAGTTTTCCACAGCAACACGGCTCAGGATTTACTTGAGTGATGGAGCAGCTTTCACGACAGAGGCTGTACTGCAAAACCACGCTTGTGTTTCTGGGCCTGCTGGCTGCAGCGCCAGGATTTTTGGAGGGATATGCCATGGTTCTTAGTGCTGTAACGTAGTAAAACTCCACACAACCCTTTTGTACCGACATGTGAAACACTGCTCTTTGCCCCCTAGGTAGAAAGAAAACTGCGGTAAGATCTGGAGAAATGTCTCAACATCAACCTTGCTTACTGAGCCAGTTGGTTTTGTTTTCTTGCCACAGATGAGAGAACTAACAAAAACTCCATCAAATTCAGGGAAGGGTTTCATGTGCTGAGTGCGTACACAGGTGTAGGTGCACCAAGTTAAGCAGAAGATGAACATTAGAGAAATCCTAAGTGATTCTAAAGTAATTAACATACCTGCAAACTCATTACTGAGCCAGAACTGCTTTATGGAGACTACTGCCATTCAGTATTGACAGTAAACCACTATCTTATGATGTTCGCCCAAGTAAAAGTCTATTTTGAGGTGTTATATTATTTTAGCACAGTGATTAATCAATTTCTTTTTAGCGCATCCTCTGAGAGCTTAAAAATTCATGATTCACATTATTAGTATTCTGTACAGCTTTCTGTATTCTTTGAGTGGCATGATTAAATTTATCTGTGGTTGCTAATGGTCACAATATGAAACATGAAAGTCACCATTCTACACACACCCAATGGGTGTCCTTAAAACATGCTGTGAATCCCAAACAAAGAGGAGTGCAAGTGACAAATCCTTTCTCTTTATTCACACATGCTAGCCTGAATACACTGTTTGTGCAAGAGGCAGACAGGATGGACTTGTGATGTAATACTGCAAACAGAACAAATAAAATACTCCATTATATTTGTCAAATTTTAAGACTGGAAATTAGTCCATAAACTCAGTTGGGTTCGGATCCCACTGACTCACATTTTACAAGATAAAAACTCATCCAAGCTTTGATATAAAGAACACCCCAAAGCATGATGAACTTGGAAAAATGTTCCAGTTCATCACTAAATTGAAAAGATTTTATGCTAGGCTTGAAGAGTCTTGATACCACCTTATTTATTTAGACTGCATGTTCTAGTGGTCCAGGCTTGGCCATCAAAAGATAGTGAGAACTTCACTTCGCCATTCTGGGCATAAAGTATTAAAAATTTATCAAAGAAATCAAAGTGACTGTCTAATAAAATTGAATCCACCATCCATAGAAATTGCCAGATACAAAGACCTACAAATACATTTTGGGTTTATTGAATGTAGCAAGATATAGTAGCACATAGTCTGATTAAAAGCCAATAGATAAATACCAAGCCATCCAAAATGACAATTCTTTCTAAAACCTGATGTCATGCACCAAATAATTGTGAGATATACTGTAACATTACAAAAACTGATACAAGCAGAGCAACACATCAAGGTATCTATCATTAAATAATACTATTATGAGGTTCTAGCAATATAGAACCATGGTTGATATCTGAGTAATTTCTTTGTTGTGTGCACTGCAATGTATACTCTGCATTGCAATGAATACTCTGGAAGAACAAAGTTCTTCATTATCCAAAAGTTAAATGATCTGTTGTTTGTCCTTTATTACTTTTGTGAGCTGCAGAGCTATTCAGAACTATGTAACTCTTTGTTCCAAAGAAGGCACTGGTGTGACTTTTCAGAAACACCACATTAAAAAAAAACCATCATAAAAATAGCACTGTATTGACTCTGTGACCCCAAAAATGTACTCTGGACTGTCACTACCACTAAAGGTGATGAATTTCTTCTAATTAATGAGGGATCAGGTTTTTTTGGTACAGGCATTCTTTGACCAATGCATTTCACTTCCTTCCTGTGAAAAGGGTGCTTAAATATTATCATCAGATAACAATGCAGACCCACCACAGAGCTAGTGAAGGGGCACTTTATTAGGAGTCTGACAGATGCAAACATTCTGCCAAATTCTGTAAAGCAGAAGCATGCCGTTAATTTAAATATTTATTACTTTCCATGAATGATAAGTGACTCAATATTGGGAAGGGCTTTACAAGGCCAATATTTCATCTTTGTCCAATGCTTTTTTGCTTTGTGATGTGTCTGCCTATTATGAGACTAACTTATTCCAAACAACAAATTAAGCAGCAAGACATGACAAGCAGTGCATTTGTATGCAATTTGCTTACCACCTGAGGCATGCCAGTGGCTCAAGGCCAAAGGCTGAGCAACCACAGCCATTCAATAAATACAATAATAATCAAACTGAATGCACAGCACTGGGGGATTTATTTCTACTACAATATGGAATTTATACATAGGATCAAGTGCATCTGTGCACTTAGTGACTGTTATTAAAGAAATTATACCATTGAGGAACTTTTTCTAACCGTTGTTCTGAAAATACTATCCAATACAAATGAAATGTAGAGGTTTATACACATTCTTCTACAACCAGACAATGCTTGTGAAATGGTGAAATTGCACCCTGGACTGTAGGTCCAGCATCAGTTAAAAAATATCCATGCAGACCATATATATCCATTTATCCATGTATAAATATTAAAGGACTCGATAGCACAGTGCAGGGCAGAAAATCAGCCACTCTAGAGATTTAGCAACTGGTCTGCACTATCCTGATCGTGTACCAATTAATTAAGGTCTAGCTGTGGAAGCAACAAAGAATTAATTTAAAATAATTTATTTTTTCTAACAGCACTATCTCATCTCATTCTGAAGAGACCGTGCACAGACATGGGCTGTGCTACTGGAACACTGTTTATTTTGCTGCTCCAGCTTTAATGAGTAAAACAATGACATTATTTAGGTTCCTGATCCATTTGCCAGTCACAGTAAAATTCATCTCTTAAATACACAGTGAGGCAAGCTGGCTTTAATTTGTACTCGCATACCAACAATTGATTTTGCCCATAAACTCACTCTCTTTTCGCTCTGCCTTGTGACTACACAGTCTGATCCGATTTAACCCTGGTGCAGAGAGCTGCCTTCCATCTACATTCCTAACACCGCCTAAGAATTAACATAACTGAGAATAAAAGATGTGAAGATCTACTAATGAGGTGGAAAGACTAGGCAATAAACTGTTTTACAAGAAAGCACAGCACTTGTTTCTTTCTGACATCTTCATTCTGCTCCAATGAATCTTAATATGCAAGGAGGAACTATTTTTGAAGATTAAGATATTAATAATAATAACAACATTAATAACAACATTAATAATAATATTATTAATAATAATAATTTTAAAACCTGAGAACAAGCTACTGGATCTTCTTTTCCTGTCTTTTCTACCCTACTTCCCCCAAACAAGGGAAAAAAAATCTATCCATAATTGAAAACTGAATATGAACACAAATACACCCAAAACTCTTTAAACATCAGCACACTGGTGTTTTTGTGTTCAGTAGCAATGAATAATATCACAGCCAAGCTCTTGTGTGTTAAAGACAGAAGCATACGGCTCTGGGACAGGCTGCCATTGCTCCCAATGCTGAACTACAAAATGCTATTAAAAATCCAAACATTATTACATTATAACATTATTGTTACGTTCTGATTTAAGAAATTACATTCTATTAAGATGTTTCTTACAGTTCAGTCCAGACAAAATGTAACTCACAATCTCATATTAGAAGATGTGTTATTTATATTCCAATTCACACACCTTATAAAGCATTTTAAATATTACATATTTCTCACAAAACACAATTCTGCATAATATATACAATATTTAAAATTATTTTAAATACAAATTTAAAATTAAACAGACTGATTACATGAAGCCAAACATCCACTTTGGCCAGTATCTTCTTTAACCATGACAAACGTAGCCATCTAATGAAGAATGTATGAACTAAGCACACACACAGTGGTATTCTCCCAGCCCCAACAGCCCACAGCTTTGGGACCGCCTCATGGTTCCAGTACTGAGATACACCAGCACACGTTTTAGAGGAACAATAATGCATAATAATGCTGCAAATTTGTGGCAGGCTTCATTGGCATGTAATGGCACAAAATACCTGTGATACTTAGTGATCTCAGCTCTATTTGTATACAACTGTACCCTTAATTTTTCTATGCTTTGTTCCAAGTTTGAAAAAGATTCCATCAAATCTTTCTTTTAAACCCAGCCCAAATCCAAAACCATACAAACACGTAAATATTTCCACAATAAATTTGCACATTGAAGCGATTCATGAGAACTGGGGATTTTCACAACAAATGTGAGATCTTCATGTACATGTAGAGGTGATAGATCTATAAACAAATAACCAGAAAAATGCTCTTGCACATCTTCCTTTTTGAAAACATGACTTTAGGAATATTGTGCCTCTGGTAAAATGGTGTTCTTTTCATGTGAGTACAATCACTTGGCATTGTGCCTAAGAACATACCCAAAGAATGGAGTTATCTTGAGGACAAGACACTCACACTCACGTATTCTCCAAATACTCAGTTTTTAGATTTCTATGGATTTCCTTCAAGCCAGGAGGAGAGAATTGCTGTGTTATTACTGAACAATTCTTGTATTTTGGAGGTGAAGTACCAATGACTTATGTTACAGCTGCTGCTGCTGTGCTGTCTTCCAATTTATTGTAGCTGAATAATTAAACACCCTTCAGTCCTTGTGACAGTCCTAGACTCAGCATGGCTGTTAATCAATATCACATAAAAGGGAATTAGGCTTAGGCAACTGTTGCACAAGACAGGATGGATAAGACAAGATGGAGAGAGATCTCCTCTTTCACACAGAAGACTAATTTTCTGTATTTTACTACATGCCCTACACCAAATGTGCACACAGACTTGAGAAAAGACAATACATATACAGATATGGGGGAATCCAAATTAATATCAGAGATTTGTTACACCATAATGGCAATCAACAGTCACTTCTTCCATTCTTTCCTAAATTCCCTTCTTCATATGTTTTTGGGATTGAAAAAACTCTAAGCGCCAGCATACTTAAAGAACTCAGTTTATAGGGAGAACTTGACTACATGGAACCAGTTCTGAGAATTCTACCATATGACAGCAAATGGAAAAATAAACAAAAGGCATTTAATAAACACTATCTCAGTTCTGCTCAGTGCAAAATATTTAGGAAGACTCATGTTTCCAACAGTTTGAGGAATTTTTCTAGAATCTCTAAAAACTGTCCAGAAGTTAAATATTTTTTCATTATGTTCTTGACCTGCAATGAACTAATAGGTTATTAAGATCCACCTTAGGCTGAGAGTACCAACAAATGAAAGATTCACATGAGGGGGTGCGAATTTTCCCCACACTGCCCTGCTTGACACTCACCTCTTACCAAAGAAAAGGTGACACAGTTCAAGTCTCTTCAACAACTCTTCCTTTCTGATGAAATACGCCAGTACTGAATTTAGAAACACCTCAAACTTCCTACTGAGCCAAGAAATGAACTCAAAAGTCAAACAGGTCAATTTCAGGTGGTTAAATAAATTAATTAATAGTGATGATGATACCATCAAGCCATTGACATAGAGGTGGAAGACTTCATGTACTCTTTACACTCCTCTGCTATGAGTGGCCTCTGATATTTTGTGGTTAAAGACCAGGTATTTATAAAACACACTAATTCAACTTTAACCCATGCACGTTGTAAAAAACTGTGTAATGAGGAATAGTCAGCAATTCAAATAGAAAAACCTTACAAAGTAACTGATTATTCTTGATACTATACTTTCTGAAGCATTTAATTGAAATTCAATTTTGCAAAAAGCAAGAACAGTATTTTCCCTCCAATCCTATTGGTAACATGAAAAGAACGAGCATGTTTTAGACCTAATTTATTACTTATTTCAATTTTTTTCTGTCTCACCAAGATTTGCTTCAAACTTTAGAAAGTGTGCTTCAGTTAGCAACTCGCTCAAAACGATCCAGAAAACATATTCCACACAGTCCACATGCATGAATCATGGAAAGAACAGCAAAGCAACTTCCAACCAACCTGGGCTTTTTTAGCTTCTCCAGTCCCTTCCCTGGAACTGCTTAGCCCCGAGGAAGGCTGGCCAGCCTCTGGTTCGCAGGGGAAGCGATGCTGGAGCGCCAGAGCCCGCTGCGGAGCCGGCCGCGGAAGGCAGCAGCAGGAGGGACAGGGCACCCCTCGGCAGGAGGGATGGCCACGGCTTCAGCGGAATGCCCAGTGTCACCCACCCTTCTGAAGGGTGCAAACGGTGCCTCGCTGCTCTTATCTTCCCCTCCCAGAGCTCGCCCACTTCGATTCAGCCAACACCCTACATGTTTTGTGGATCTTGGCCAAAATATCCTGGAGCTGCACAGCCATTTACAACACTGATATTTTCATTATTCTTTTCAGTGTTTCTCAGTACACACTGATTACTCTATAATGAAATACAATCTTTACACCAGGTCAATACTGCAACTTGCTTACCATGAAGCTGTGTCACATACATCCCTAAGGAAGAATATGTGCTAACCTACATTTACTATTCTTATACACCATTTAGCTGGAAAATAATGAATGACCCTTTCTTACATACAGATTCATGATTTTTTTTAAATGAAAATTAAACTTAACTTAAAATGAAAAAAAGAGAAAAATTCATGTTTTAAACACAATAGGATCTTTTCAAACAGTGTTTTACCAGTTAAGAAAGGTCTATGTGGAACACATGCATGACCCTGTAAACAGTTCTACATTTTGAACCAATTCAACAAGTACAAAAGAAATTATCTATAATTAGAGAAACTGAGTATTTCTGGTACCTATGCCCTCCAAGATTTAAAAACAAACAGATCTCAGCCCCTCTTTCTTGGTTTTCTAATGAAATTACTAATCGGGAGAAAGTAGGGGCTTTCCTGACTAGTTGTCTCCCAAGCAGTTGCTCATGTTTAAGCTATTAGCTAAATTGATGAGCAGAAATGAAGAAAAGCCTTTCACCTGCTGGAAAGGTTATATTTGCCAGATGGGGGTTTACTACCCTGGCTAGATGCAGGTACACAGTTAAGTCTTCTCATAATTGAGCAGATAACTTTCTCTAAAACTCCAGCAGCAAGTACCGAGTATTACTCTCATTAGATCAATGCAAATAATAATTCATTAGTTAGCAGGTCCCAATCTTACATAGGACTTATAGGTCATGATTTTGTATTTCACATTAAGTTTTTTAAAAAGTCTGTTTGGTTTCTATCGAACATTCAAATATTTTCTTTTTAAGCTATTCACATTGAGTTGTGATTCAGCAGAAGTTCCTCCTGATGCAGCAATTGCATGGAGGGGAAGCCCTGTGTCAGGCAGGCCTGCTAGACTTGCAGAATGTTGATTATAAAGCATGTCTTCAAAAATGGAGTGGTAAGCACAACTATAAAGAAAGCATCCAGAGAAATCCAAGCAAAAGGCTAAAGACAAAGATACAGAAATAAATGCATAGCTCAGTTCCCAAAATAGTTTGCATTACCAAACTAATTTCTCCCTCTGTAGGGTCACAGCCAAGTGTCATTCTATTTGTAATCTAAACTGAAGCCAAAAATAAATAGATACAGAAGTAATATTTAAAGAGCACAAGTGTATATGTAATTGATTTTCTATGAAGACTTTAAGAGAGATCTAAATCCAAATTAATTTTTGGAAACTATGTTTAACAGAAATACCAATGCTTGCTTAAATTTGGATCTCCCCTAAATGCCTTTATTTAACCCAGCTAACCATAATGTGTAACAATTTAGCTGAGTATACAAAGAGCTTCCATCAAAACAGACTGCCACAGAGACCAGTCTGTTAAAGAGAAAACTTTGTCACTCCAAACAAGTTTTCCTCTGATACCTTCCTCTTTTCTGTATTACAGAGGCTCTCTCTGGGATGGGAAACTGCATGAGATGAACCTTCCTTTAATTAGGGTAGATTCCTATGCCACAAATCAACAAATATGTAACACCAGTGTGACCACTACAGTTGTCTTTGTCTTGAAGGTCTATTTGTTTGCCTCCAGATTCCACTAGAACTCAGCTGCCTTAATCCCCCATATGCTACTCACCTTCTCATTTCACTGTGTGCCAATTCTTCACACTAAAAGGCAGTCTGTACACGTATGAAGTTTTTTTTAATTATGTCTCCAACCTACCAGCTGTCAAAATCTACTTGACATTTACAATAGTGTCTGCAGAGTAACCTGTCTTTATTCCATTTTTTTCCACTATGAACTGCCCTTGCTCTTGGTTTATAAATTCACTTTCTTTGCATACTCACCACATAAAGGTTATCCTTTTTTGTACACAATTACATTATGGCTGTATATGAAATTAGAAATAGAGAAATGGTACATTCTTTATGACGAGGATGAATTGCATAATATGTACTGAACAATTCCACTTCATTTTGATAGGCAGAAGGCATATTCTTCCCTTGCTGTTCAGGCATTCAATTATCACTTTGGACTTTAGGAAAAAAAAGCTAAACTAAGTTTTTGGTGAAGATTTGCTATAGACCTCTGCAATAAAGTCAAAACTATATCAAGAAAACAACAGCCAGCTTAAATCCCAAATGTTTTCATGTTTTGCATTTAAACTTGGATGATAACTTTGCTCTTTTCCTTTACTGCAGCTCTCAACAATGAGCAGTCTCAAGAGACGAAAATAACTTCTTAAACTGAAAATCATATGGCAAAAATCAACTGCCTTTAAAAAAGTTATAAATGTCTGGACAAACTTTCCCCAGATTTTCCTTCTTCAGTTACTTAATGAACATATGGTTATTTATAATGTGAGTTACACTTGTAGTATTTCAAAAATTAGTTATACACATGCCTGGAGCTACTTAGTTCGTCCCTACTGACCTCACTCAATACCCTTCGAGCACTGTTTGCTTTGGCACGTCTTTAACAGTGAACCCATGTTCTTATTTATGTGTCTTCTCCCTGCTTTAAACATTTTACCTTAGTTTTCTTCTCTTAGCAAGTACCTTATAGCCAGTTATTTTAATTTCAGAAAGATTATAATATCAGATAACAATTATGACAAATAAAAACCTTAGCCAGCAGGCATAGCTGATTAAAAATACATATAAAATGAATGCAAGCTCAGCTATATTTTAAACTAAGTATCTGAGGGACAGTAAGGAGTAATTATTTAGGTTAGTGAAATGTAGCAGAAGCTAATAGCTGGGTTGATGTCTTTTTGACAGGAACAATACAGACATGTGTCCAAAAGCAGCTCCTGTCCACCTCAGGAGACAGACACTTCTGGGGCATGATACATCTGATGGGTGAGACTGCCCCACGAGGAGAGAGGTCACGTGCTGGGAGCACCTAAGCCTGCACCAGGGATGGCTCCAAGGTAGACAGATACCTCCATTACCTGACATCTGTGTAACCCACAAAGTTAGGTGAGATGATCCCACCCAAAAGAACCTATGCTCTAGACTAGAAATACAGGCTTCTATCTTTCTCATGTATGTATGTAAGCGTGTGTGTGTGTTCTGTTGGGCTTTTTTTCAAAGAAAAGGAGTTAGAGAGCATCGCCCTGAAGATCCAAACTCCTCTTCCATGTTTATAGTTTTCCTACCTATGGGGTTTAACGTAACTTTTCATATAAATATATTGATTTGTTCAAAATTTCTTCCTGTTCAATGTACTTCATTCCATCCAGTGTATCACTTAATAAATGGCAAAACAGCAGGCTTTTCTTTTACAATCCACAGAAACTGCAGATGTAAGATGTCTATCAGAAGATGGTAGGGTTTTTCACTCAACACCCAGCACTTCCTCAAGTACTCTAGTACACTGTTTTTTCTACTTTTGAATTCAATTCTACAGTAAAAAAAAAAACAAAAAACCACCACTGACTGAAATGGGAATGGTGCATATAACCATGGCTTCAACTGAAAAAGAAACTGCTCATTTCTTACATTTATTCTTACGATCTATGGAATTACTTTTTGTTTTGGATGGTTCTATTCACTGTTAATTGCATTTTACACCTCATTTGGGGAATCCATGGAGTTCTGTCCTTGACTCTTATTCTCCATGCACAAGGGACTCTCACTGAAAACTGATTTTAATTATCACTTATGAATAGATACTCTGTGTTCCAGACTTGCCTCTTCTATACTGAAGACATGAATCCTTATCCATTTCTAATGTGATTATTCTCCAGAATTATTCTGAACACTCTCCCTTTGCTCTGCGGCCCTTCTTGCTACATTACTGCTATTCTCAAGTACTGTCAACCTCACAGTCATCTTGTTTGTCACACAGACTTGCAACCCTTGATAACATTACCTTAACCTATACATTTGGAAAAATCTCCAAATTCATTTATGCAACTTTATTTTTCTACATAATCATAGAATAGCTTGGGTTGGAGGGGACCTTCAAGATCATCTTGTTCCAAACTCCCTGCCATGGACAGAGACACTTACAACTAGACCACGATGCTCAAGGCCTTATCCAATCTGGCCTTCCACACTTTCGGGCATGGGGCATCCACAGCTTCTCTGGACAACCTGTTCCAGTGTGGTTTATTTAAAAGTCCTTCCTAGCCCTTCTCAATCTTCTTTATCTGATTTCCATGTTAGTGCCCTAGTTTACTTACTGCATTTCCAAATGGTAATCTGGATGTTCTTTTCAGGCTTTCTCTTCTATTGGGAAAATGTTTCCTATAAATGTCCCTCAAGCTACTTCACATTCTTCAGAACTTTAGAAAAGATAGACGTTTTCTATTAAAAACATTGCTTTGGTAAGAAAACCAAAATATGCTGTTCCAATGAGAAAAAAAATCACTTCTTAAATTCGAACAGAACTTTGATATGTTTTATTCCTTCAGGTATGCCTTCAAAAGTGCATGGGAAGAATGGCTGTAGTTAAGGGACCCCAGTCACTTGTCACTGAATCTGTTCAGCCTACCAGTGTTATTCCAGATTCACATCCTGTAAATTCATTCAGGATTTGAAAGTCAAACAGACTTGCTCTGTTATGGCTAACCAAAGTAATAATGATTTTCCATGTAAAACTTTTTGTCACCACACCTGTTTTAATTCCATCAACATTACAGAGGCAGCCAGGATATGGTTTGGCTCTACACTTGGAATTTAATTAATGGTCTATTTGGTGTCTGATCCAGAAAATAATTTCATTTACAATTCCATAAGCACTTGTGCATGAATCAAAAAGCAGTAGACAGGAACTCTGCATTAAAATATAAAGAAAATGAGGATAAGATCCACAGAATAAGATTTGAACAAATAAATCTAGAGTACAGGATTTCAGTTTTGTAAAATAAAATTTTCAGTCTTCAACTTTTTGTACTGCATGCTCACCTGAACACAACATGATTCCTTGCTTGTTCATGTTCCTACTGAGCCTGATTTTACTGTATGTTGTTAAAAAAGCAAAACCTGTAATTATATCAAAGTTTTATGGCACCATGAATCTCTTTGAAAGCCTGGTCTCCCCAACACCTTCACATTTCCCTGAACTGCTGAAATCAGGTTACTCTACTCTTGGTTATTTCCCATTCACACAAACTCACTACCACCAAGGAAGGAATTCCAAGGTGTGGTTCATGAAGCTCTCCAAACAAAAAGTTCTTCGGACATGTTTTATGTTTTTACGTGTTTTCCTAAGAAAAGCTACACAGTCTTGAAAGCTAACTCAGGCAGCTACGAGCCTTGGGTGAAATTTCTACAAACCCATGTGCGACTTTGTGAAAAAGCTTTTGATCACGGCCATCGGGAAAGGCAATAGCCTGTCTTTTTGTCCTCTGCTGTTCCTCAAAATTAAGATCAGCTAACCAATCCTCCTCCAAAAAACAAAACAAAAAACCTGAAACAAACAAATAAACAAAAAAAGGACAGGGAACCAGGTCCCTATCAGTTTTATTTAGGTAAGCCTCTGCAATGCATTTATTAGGTCACAAGGCAAACATCAAAGCAAGCTTTTAACTATGCTTCTATAAGCTCTTTTGCCTTACTCTCAACTTCACTGCTTATTTAAAAGTAAGTGGAGAAAAAGCTAAGAGCAAATCAGAATGGCACCTCAGATAATACACTTAAACATGAAATATCCCCAAAAATCACAATGGATTAAGCAGACTTTCCTGATGAAGTTAGTTTCCTCTTTCCTCACAGGAGTTACGAGTTTCCCCCCCCCCCCCCCATTTGTCCCCTTCTCCAAATTCAGGCAGAAATGATTAAACACTACAAAGGGACATTGTTTCTTCTACTCTTTCCTCATCATACATACTGGTTTATTTGTAAGGCAAGTGTGCAACTCAACTGGCTTATGTCTTCCTAAAATACAGTGGTCAAGATGGAGAAATAAAATCCATTGAGAAGACTGACAATAAATTGAATAATTAATAAGTGTTCTGGCCATTATTAAATACAAAAAGCATATGACAAGATCATCATATTGTCATAATTGTAACCTAGACACCCAGTTTGCTACAAGTTATGAGAAGGCTTATGCATGGGCAGGAGCTGTTGGACTGAGGGGAGATTTTGTTTTACTGGGGGTCAGTGATGGAGATTACACAGTGAGGAGAAGCACCGGGACACACACACACACTCTCCCCCTCCTCCCGGAATGCTTCACCTAGGCTTTAAAGATATCACTCAGAACTTACACATATGAAGACACAGTGATTTAATGTGGGAAATTCTGCTTTAATTGAAATTAGCCCCTTCTTAATTTAGAGAAGATGATTTCTAACATGTGAGCTTAAAATATTCTCTTAGAACCAGGCTGTTTCTTCTTTTCAGTTAAAATGAATACTTTATTCTGTAACTTTACTTAAAAGAATTTTTCTTTACTCTCCTAAGAAAGTGTGCACCATATTTTCAGTTCATGTATAAGACTTTGGGTAACTGAATTATAACAGCTTTTAGCACATGAAAATCAAAGCTTTTTATGCACTGCAGTGTATTTCATAATATGATATATGACAAACATTTACAAAATGTAAGAAAAATTACCAATTTATATCCTATATTGCCAACCAATGGTTTCTTAATGGTGCTAAGAGAAAAAGACAATAAAGCAAAGGCGTATCAAAACCACTGAATGGCAATTGCGGTGGCCATACTGAAACAGGGAGCACCTAGAATTTTTAAAATTCCCTATTTCCCTGCTCTTTTTCCAGCCCCAGTAAAACCCACACACACGTCAGACTCCTTTATTCTGGAAGGATAAGAGTAGAAATTAAACGGCATCTCTTATCTACGTGCTTTGAATTCACTAAAAAAAGACTATCAGGCTCCTTCTGAAAAACTGAGGGAAAAGCTGCAGAACCCAAACTTGTTCTAAATAGAATTTTTCTCAGGTTGAAATGGGGTTGGTACTTTGGTTGGTACTGTTAATTCCTCACTGGTCACTAACACTTGCTCAACTGAGAGATGAGCATAGGCCAGGAACAACGTCTGAAATGGTGTCATGGTACTAACAGACCATAACAGCAGCATTGGTTAACACCTCACACCAGTTTGGGGCCATATCGTTTTGTTTATTTTGATAAAGACAAGCACTTGCACACAAGAGCTTCCTCAGCCCAGCACCACTTCAAAACAACAACAACGATGACAAAAAACCACAAGAAGAACCAAAGACTATAAAAAGACAAACACTGTAACAAAGTACCAATCAGTCTTACCCTTCAACAAAGCAAAACCTTAATCAAATAATAAGTAAGTAACCTAATATGTCCTTCTGCCTTAAATCCTTCCCCATTCCTTGCCAACCCCCACTTCCCTAGAAAACCAGATGGCCCCGGCAATATGCCCTGCAGGTCAACAGATGCACCACGTCTTTGGATGAAAAAAAGGTATATAATGTCTTTAATAATATTTCCAGATGATAAAACTTGAAAACATAAGATGAAAAAAAGCATGAAAAAATCCACAGCAAGGAAACAAAGCAAGCACAGTTACAATATTCAAGACACCAATGAAAATAAAAGGCAAGTAGTGAACTCTTATTAGTGCTATGAATAATAAATAACAAGTGAAAAGAAGATTGATGTAAAAAAAAAAGTAGTGTAAGAAATTACATAAAGAAATGATACTAGATAACTCTGGGGACTGGTAATGGATACGGCTGCTTATTTGTCATGGCTGTCAAAAGTTATGAATTTCAAGATTTCCATGCTTTTATAAAATGTAACCCTGTCTTTTGGCTGCATAGGAAACAGTGTCAGTGGGTGAGTAGATGAACGTGTTCATAGGTGAATAAACAGGTGAACAATTTGCCTGGAGTGCGATGGCTGAGGCTGCACTCAACTCCAGCAAAGTATGTCTGGAGAGACTCAAATGAATTACAGATTAAGCTATTCCAGATTTTCACTGCTGAGTCTGAGGTCCAAACCCAGGTCTGTGAGTCTTAATGCGAAAACTGAGTCTAGTGACATTATTGTATCTGTTGCTCTCTGTGTTCTGCTACTTCCAGATCCAATTTGTCCAATTTAACAATAAAAACTTTTTAACTGCCAACTTTATCAGAAAGCTAGGCCGATACCTTTCCTCAGAACATCCATGACAAAGTATTTCATCCTGCTCCCTATCACAACTGGGAAATTGTAAGAGTTCTACCTTTAGTGCATGGGTACGACTGTGATTATCACTGACAGTAGTACAGCTCCCTATGCTGGATCCCAAGACAGAACTGCATTTTAAGGCTTAATAACTGAGGTTCTGTAACTTAATACTTGTAAAAAGAGAGAGGTGTATTTATGTAGATATTCTAAGCTCATAGCACATAAAAAGTAGCACAGATTAACTCAGCACTCTTTCCTCAACATGAAATAACTTTTTAGCCCCGAGTAACGTGCTCTGTAGAAGATAAGGGGCTGATGTGTATTGCGTGTCTCAGACACCGATAGCTGTGGAGCCAGCCAAGGATTGGTGTGATAACCACCAAGGATTGTTGGTAACACTGCGAGAAGGAACAGCATGTGGCTGGAGAAGGGGGCCATACAGTGGTAGGGCAGCACTTTCCTGGGAGAAATGTCCTTGTTCTGGCTTGGGGACATGAACACAACATAGTACAGTGGAAGCACAGGGACGAGGTCGAGAAGAAGGCCTGGACCATAGCAGAGGATCAAGACTGCCAAACACCCCTGAAGCCCTCTGACACATTTCCAGAAAGGTCTAGAAGAATGAATTGCACATGAGAGCTAATTTGCATAGAAAATGAGAAACTTATCTCCAGAGTGGGGAATCCTATCATTAAAAGGGCACCCAATGAAGCCTGGGCACATATGCAGCCCAGGATCCTGGCAACCCCATCACCTGGATCAATGCTGGAACCAGGAGTGGTGATTTCTCTATTGCTTCTCTACATGCCATGTTTCCGTCTCCCCCTCTTTAATTCACCTCTGTCTCTCTCTCCTCCCTCGTGCCCTAACCCTTTATCCATATTCACTGCCACTTGTTTATACCAGGAGATTAGGGGCTAATGAACACCAATTTCTATGCCAGGTGTGCAATTAATTTACTAATAAAACTTTGTCAGCTTTCACGGAGTCTCTGACTTCTGTCACTCCTTTCAACCACCAAGCATCTACTTGGTGCTCCCTTCTTAGGTGTTCCTTCCTAAGGGTGGGACACCACAGTCCTTAGTTTAAAACTCTATGCCCAAAGAAAAAAACCCAGTTCAGTTTTATTTCCTCATGGATTCAGAACTAACAGAAGTACCAACCAACAAAACCTCTTCCAAGAGCATGCATTAATAAAGCACCCTGAGTAGCTACATTTTAAGAAAAGCGGCCTATTTTTACTTAGATTTACACTGCTTTTTGAAATGAAGCTTTTTGAACTTCTACACAAACAATATCATAAAGCCTAGTCCTACCTGAAACTACAGCCATACAAGTCAAAAAGCCTTCAGCTATCTGCTGCTAACAGCACAAGGCAAGTGTGGATATGCCACTGGGGCCAAAACGTTTTAAGAGCCTTTAGCCTTGGAGAGGTATCAGCTGTGCAAAGCAGTTGCCACCAAAGCACATGATGGAGATAGATGGTACTTCACTGGTAAAGCAGTCAGGCAAGGACAAATAACATATGCACTTCAGCCTAAAGTCAGGTGGCCAGAGTTTAAGTAGGTCTGGCCTTCAGCTCTGAGGACCTGTGTCCATTAGAAAGCTGCTTCTGGACCAGCGGAGATGCTGTGCATACAAGTACGAGGTGTTGCTTCGCCATCATGGACCCATTGTCTTCCCAAACACCACTAGGTACAAAAATAGAAGCAGCCGCAATTTGGCAAACACGGCCTCTTGCTGACAGTTTTTCTGGCCCTGATACTTTTGAAGAGGGTTTATAAGTCCTGAAGAGAGTTTTGTTTTCCTCTCCCCCCATCTATGGAAGTCTGAACACACACAGTATACTATCACTTCCCATAGTTAGCTATCAAAGCCCAGCTAACACCGAAGCCAGAGGAGATACGTATCGGACTCCATACATCCTAGAGCAGTATTGCAAATGTATACTCTATTTCAAGAAAAAATAAAGTGCTGAAAAATGAAAACTATTAATCTGAATAATTTTACACATTTTAATAACCCCATCATAAAGACTGAAATTTTTAGAGACTTCACTAGATTTTTTTGTGTGAATAAGGAATAACCATCATTGTGTCAGTGGAGCAGCATTACAAGCTACGAAAAGCCTATTACTGATGAAATTGAAAAATAAAGCAGTGTGCATGTCAGCCCAACAAAACAAGCTGATGATTTCTAGGTATGATTGTGTGGAAAGGGAGAAGTTATATGAGAATAAAAGACTGTGAAAGCTGCTCCATTTTTAGAACAAAGAGAATGCAAACCTGTAAACATTTTACAGTGGGTCAGGTTTGATGCCTAACATCGGCAGCATAGCAATCACACTGTGTAACAACAATGTCAGCAGAAATCCCTCCAAAGCAGCTCCACATTATCAGTCCACTGAAATATTTATTTGGCAAGATAGAACATCAATAACATTATCTCATAAGTTTTCTATTTAAAAAATATTTGGAATTGCATTATATGGCCTAACACTCAAACCACTTTGTTGCAACATTTCTAAAAAAGATAAACAAGAACTCCTACCCTCATGTGAATTATTTGTTGTTCTCTTCAGAATTACAAGCCAGTGAATATCAGTATAAAGAAGCTCAGAAGCACTGAATCCAGCCAGCAGTTTTCAAGATGTAACAGGAGACAGGAAACCTTGATCAATAATAAAATATCATTATTTGTATTAAATAGCTGCTTAGAAATGCTGATCATGAATTTTATATGGAAGATTATATTAAAATCTAGAAAAATCCAGATGAAAAAAGAGACAAGATAATTCTTGTCCCCAGAAGTTATAATTCAAGAATAAAATCAGAGATACAGGATGGATTCTGTTAGATGAAAAGCATAACAAAGCAATGAATGCATTTCCAGGCCACGCTGCAGAGGACATACCCATAATAGCTTGAGTACTGCGGGACACGCTACGTTCCACAATTCTTCCTTCAGTACAGTGTGACTGGCCCAGGTAAAGAACTGCCCTAAAGAAGCTGCACTGTTTTGTTAATCATTCTAACTTAGGCTTCTGTACAAAACCCCCCACTGTGCAGTGCTGTGACAGCCAATAAACAAACATTGCTCAGCATTTTCAATGCAATAATTTGTTCTTTGTTTTAAAGCAGATACCTCCTGGAGTCACCTGATCAGCCTGTTGCACTCTGCCCGCATTCATGTTGTCACAGACCTTGTGGGATCATCCAAAATAAGGGACAGAATGAAAGCAACCAGTCAGGTAACAAGCCTGCTCCAAAAAGCACTGCAGTGGAGCCTTGCTCAGAGAGCTTCCATGCTGGCACAGCAGCATGAAACAGGTATTCTTTCCAAAGGGCTTTTCAAAACAAAACGTGCAGCTGTCTTTCCAGTTCCATTTTCAGACTCTTTTGCTCCAGTTGTTAAAAAAGAAATGACAGTGGCAGAAGAATAAATGTGAAGCAAACTGTAGTGTCTCCTACAAATAGCATTCCTCCTATTCCTTTGGTACACTCACACTTTGAATGTGCAGTTCTTTGAAAAAGCCTTTTTTTCACCAGTACAAAAAAAAGGCTATCTGGACAGCTCTAGAAAATACAAAGGGAAGACAGTGAGAGTTTGATTCACAAGAACACATCTTTTGTTTGATATTGGTACAGCTGCAGTGTGAAGTGTTTTCCCTGCGCTTGCAGTGACACCGAAGCAGCACAGCTGACCTCTGGAAGAGGGAAACAGCTACATGGGCACTCTCGTGTTTCCAACCGATGTGCAGCGTAGCAGTCACAGAACCAGAGCTGTCCCAGCATAGGTCTGGCAGTGCTTTGTTTAACTCAAAAAAAGGGAGCCTCAACTCTGGCAGTGTTCAAGGCCAGGCTGGACAAGGCCTTGAGCAACCTGGTCTGGTGAGAAGTGTCCCTGCCCATGGCAGCGGTGGTTGGGACTAGCTCCCCTTTAAGGTCTATTCCAATCCTTTAACATCCTATGATTCTATTACAAAGTAAACAGAGTACACTACCTTTTGCCTTCAGTACTAATGTGGACTGTGTAAGTTGAGATTATGCTCAAAAGCAACACTGGTCCTGCAGAAAAAGCTTATTGCACTACTGTTTTAAAGGGATGGCAGGGAAGAAGAGGAAAAGCCTACTCAAGGGAATACAAGAAACCTATGTACATCAGTGCCACAAAACTGATATTGCTAATGGCTATCTGAAAACAACACTTTGGAAACACTGCTTGGAAGCTGGTAGAAAAGCCCACAACTAAAGGCAATGTGCCTGGCTCTGACTGGAATTTTTGTTTGGTTTTCTTTTTTTTCCCCCCTACTCTTTCTTCCTCTCCCTTATTACCATAAACAGATGCAGATGATTAAGAGCCTAGCTGTGAAGAGCTCTCGTAGTTTCAGCCCAGAGAGTCCCCAGGCAGGACCAGGAAGAAGGGGTTACATGATCTCAAGGCACTGCTTCCACAGGGCTCATAGGCTGGCTTGCATTTTCTTGAGCAGCTGATGAAGGATTAAGCCCGGCAGATGAGTACAACGGGTACTCACATCTTACACCAGCACAGCTAAATCTACCAGAGTTTATGAGACAGTAGTTTATGTTAAAGGTCCAAATACCAAAGACACTAATCACTCCTTTTAAAAGACTTTCCATTATATTCCAAGTAAGTGGCTTGGCTTTCTCACTCTCTTAAGAGTTTATAATTCCTTATGCCACTTTTGCCTTTTCCAACAGGACTGAGGGAATGAATTCATTAAAGCATCAAGATCACTTAAGGAATGGAAGGAAACAAACTGCTGCAAAAAGCTAGAACAATTTGCTAAAAATTGTTTTCATTATCCCACTTAATAATGGGATAATGCACTTGAACAGCAGAGAATTTTCTGGTGGGTTATTCAGGGGGAATTGTTTTGTGCAGATCATTTCTGTATTAGTATTAAAACCTTTCTGACCTCAAGTTACTTCAATGTAAGGGCTTTTCTATTTCACGGCACGTAATGTCTGCTCATAACGCAATGCTGTGTCACTCAAACCGTGAGAAAATGAAGAAAGTCATTTTTAGAAGCGCTAAATACTTAAGGAAACAATACTTCATTAATATAATCACTAAAAAGCAAGTGATTAGATTACCTCAGAAGACAAATTTCAAGGCTGAAGTCACACCTTGTATATACATGCATTTATATGCATATATATGGAGAGATATGTGTGCATGCAGCCGTGTCTGCGAAGGGTTCCCTAGGAGTGCTGGGGAGGGTCTGGAAAGGCTCCTGCCCACCCCTCCTCCCACTGTGCTGCAAGGATTAATACGAGGCAGCTACCTGGAAAGAAAAAGGATCCTTCATAGTGTATTTATAAATGTTAAATGGCAGGGGAAACTGCTGAGAGATTCCTCAAGCTCGGATCCTCATTTTCTCCTGCGTGGCCATCCCTGGGACACGACTGGAAAACAAGGCAGCCATTTTCTCATAAGCTGTTACACTCAGCAAACCAGATTGAAGTGCTCGATAAGCTGCTGTTCTCTTCCTGCAGCGATCGAGGGGAAAAACAACCCATCACCCACGAACAGGTACAACCACAGCCATCTCTGCGCTCCTGCTGTGAGCCTGAGCAGGCACCGAGGGGGCCAGGGAGGGAGGGAAGGAGGGAGGAAAGGAAGGATGGGGAGGCCTGGATGCGATCACATCCATATTCCCGGGCTGCGCTAACCTTCTTCTGTGCAAAACCTTATGGATGTGCAACATAGTGCTGCTTGCTCATGGTTTTGTGTTTCCAAAAATAAACTGCCACTGTGAGAAAATATGTGGCTTTTGCAGAACCTGTGTGTCTGAGATACTGCCCTGTGTGGAAAAAGCCTTCAAACCTTGTGGTCCTTATGGAGGAGTGATTTTAATTGCATTCGGCACAGGTATACGTGCACACACATACGTGACGCAACCTGGCTGTAAATAACTTCATTCACATGTAAGTAACCTCACTCAAACAACTTTTTTGGGAACCAGACTGTCAAAAACAGTGAGCACTCCAACTCTGTACAGAGTACAGATCAGGATATTCAATATAATAGCCTAAGAACAGAAAGGTCTGTCTCTAGATGTAAAGCAAGAAGTCATGGCACCTATATTTAGGTTTACTTCTCTCTTCTATTATAATCCAGTTTCTTGTCATTTTTGTTAATCTCCCTATTTTACAGGAGTGTTTTTAAACAGGGCAGCAAGAAATCCTGGGAAATGCCTTTTAAGTCTCAGCAAAATGTGTTCAGCCTTAGCTATGCTCAAATCTGACGGAAAAAAAAATTCCCACTTAAGTTATGTCAACAGAGACCACTAAAATCCATGTGCTGAAGTCCCCCACTACCCTCTGCATGCTGCCTGCCCAGCCCTGGCTCTTCTTTTCAACACAAAGCCAGGCTGTAGCCAGACTCCGGCAGGCAGGCCAGATCACCCAGCCAGGCCCAAAGGAAGTCCAGGAAGTGGGGTACATGTCCCATTTTGGCCACTTCCAATGGCTTCTGCTTGGCTGGCCTGGTTGTGCTGCACTGGGCTCCCTCCACCTGCATGGAAGCTTCACAAACAGAAGGTGATTCCCTGAAGCCGTCAAAGTCCCCAAGCCTCAGGCTCAGTTCAACCCACACAGGGTCTGGCGTGCCTGCCTGGCTTGGCTCTGCTGGTGCAAAGGCACATTTAATTCATTACATCCAACTCAGACATCTCCTTCCAGGGGCTGGTCCACAAGAGATAGCAGTACAATCCCATTACCTAAGGTAATAATTTTGGTCAGCTTTAAGCAATTTTGTCACGGGGTATCAGCTGCCAGAAATACCAAAACTAGGACTGCTGTCAATACTATGTGTCTTTAGCACTACACCTAGGAAGTTTCCTTTCTCTACAGAAAACAGGAGAACAGACAAGGAGATGACACACATATGAAAATGCTATTAAGACTGCAGAAAACCTAAATGTGAGAAAAGCACACCTGAGCTGCCAAAACCTAAGACACTGTCCCTGCTTTGCTTTTTCCAGACAGAAGCAGTCTTGCTCTGACCTCTCCCTTCCTATTGCCTGCCTCCCCGGGCCATCAGCAGCTTCCACCACCACCTGCTGCTGCTCCTATGCTGGGCAAACAGCAGCAGGGGAACTCAGCAACACTAACAAGACATTTTGTGCCCCAGTACCTGCTCCAGCTCTTGAGCACAAGCATTAAGTTTGCCCCTGAAAACTTTGCATTTGCACTTTCACACATGCTCACTAAGATTGTTAAATCAAAATAGTTCCCAAAACATCATTCCTAATGCTGCAAACTCTGTAACTGTTTCCTACAGTTACTAGGTGGCTTTGCAATGAGCCTAATGTAAAGGATGGCTGTACACCAGAGATGATTCTGGCCAGCTCTGTAAGACAAAAACTCAGAATAAACACAAGTAGAACACCAATACTTAAAACACGTGATGCTCTCATCAGTCATCAAAACTACTGAAACATAGCCCTGTACAACATGATTAGCTGCTGAAGAACATGTTTGTTCTGTGGCCATTGATTTTTACTGGGTAAAGTAGTAAGTCTTGTTTTTCTGCCAAGTATTCATGCAGCAAGGCATTTTTTAATATCATTTATTTCGAAATGCAGGATAGCTTAAGTTTTAGAGTAGAAAGTCTCCTCACTCCACTAAAATTCAAAGTATGTAAAACCACAGTTCTATCAATCATGCCATCTGTGCTAAAAATGCTGGTTTTTTTTTTGCCACAAGACTATTATATCATGTGCAGGTGGTAACATCTAAAAATGTATCACAGAAGATATATGTAAAACCAGACTACTCATTTTCTTGATCCAAACAGTAAGTAGAAATGAACTCATGCTGATCTAGCTCATACATCTTGGCACTGGAGGCTTCTCACTAGACCTGCAACCCTCATGCTAAAGCATCGTTTCCAGAAATGAAGCACACAGTTCCCTACACCTGTTTCATACAGATAAACCAGATAAAATGGCTTTATCTCTTCCAGGAAGGAGTTCAGCACTGGATTGAGGAGTCAGACAAGCGCCATATGGCTAGAAGGAACGGGAAGACAAAAGTGAGGGCTGAACCACCTCTCTCAGTGGCAGCAAGAGTTACATTGGCTCAGCTGTGTTGTCTAATCAAGTACTCTAAATCAATTAAGAGTGAAGCCAATTTGTACACATGAATCTTTGTATTTATAAATGAATCTAAATATTCCACACTAATATTCCATACGGTTTATTTCCTGTAGTACATGGACAGAAACCAAGGACTGACTGAGCTCATTAGCCATGAAAACATGCTGTTTTATCAGGCAAGCTTCTGTCCAGCAATACAAAAAATGAGCAGTGAATGGATGAACCCTTCCTGCCCTATAAAACAATTGTTCCCCATGCAGGAATGTCAGTTAATGCCAGTTAACAGTAAACATGCTCTCTCAGTTGCTTAGAATTGTCACCAGGTTTGTAAATAATTCTCATGCATCTTCCCAGGATGCTACATTTCTCACAGGCTTTAAAGAAAACAGAAAGACGCTTCCTGTGCATGGAGAGTATTTTCCCAGGTTTTAGCTGAGCAGTGATGCTCAAGCAGAGCAGGGTGGCTGCAGACACCTGCAGAGGTGATCCTCCACAAATGCCCTCCTCGCCTCTCCACACAAACGGCTGAGTCGCTCATGGTTCAATGGGCTGGGACAGTGAAGTATGGTCTGTCCTAGGCAGACCTGATCTGGCCATGGTTTGCTTTAAAAAGGTGCACAGCAAAGTGAAGCACTTCAGCAGTGACTCAGCACTGTATTAATAGCCAGGCTAAGCTTATTTAAGAGCCTATGGTTGCCATGTGTTGGGAACAGACTGTCGAGCTGGCTGGAGGCTCATCGTGCATCTTTCAGCACAGGGCGGCAGCACAACAGGGCTGACAGTACCCTGGAATGGGAGCACAGCTCAAGGAGAAGGGGAAGCAGGATACTGCTTTTGAAGGGGAAGTTGACACTGCTCAGGTCAACTGCTAAGAGCTGGATTCCCTTGCTCCACAGGAGGAAGTGGAAGCCAAGCAGTTGACGACGTAAAGAATTAGGCATCTTTACACCCTCCATGCAAAGTAAGTGGAACAGAAAGCACTGCTCAGGAGAATCTTGTACAGTCATCCTGCATGCACACACATACACGCGTGCAGAAATGAAGTACATGCTTTTGGTCATACAGGAAAGCACAGGGAGGTAAGAAATAAAGAGAATCATAATCTGATTAGCTATGTAATTAAGGCTAAACTGGGAAATCAATGAGGGAAACTATAAGGAGGGTTTTTTTCAGCACAGTATGCCTGAGAAAAAATGAGAAATCTGGTAGAAATCCAATGGGATAAAGTAACAGATAGTAGGTGGACACCCAAGGGACATGGAATATGCTTAAAGATGATAACGGCTAACAATATGATTAAGAGTACGTGCAATCTCACAATGCACTACACAAAACTGAAATGTAAGTACTAAGGCCATAAACCCCTTAATATTATAGATTAGATTTACATACTTTTATAGACACAAAACAAATAGGAAGAACACTTACAAAAAGGTTCTATGTAACACAAGTATCTGGGCTATTTAAGGGAATGGCTCTTGTCACCATCTTGAGAAACTGGAAAATAACTGTCTAGAAATATGATACAGGACCACAGGACACATATAACAATAAATAACTGACTCACTACAGAAAAGAACAAGCACAAACTACCATCATCTGAGCGACCTAAAGCCTACCTGACAGTACATCACTCTACCTTCCTGTAAGGACTCTGTGGGGAAAAAAGGCAGATCAAACCCCACCTACTTTTTCAATCACAAATACTCCAGCAACTTCCAGCAAAATCTTCTGCATAACGCGCTGTTCTCCCAGTTGGTACTCGTGCAGGAGTAGGGATTGCAGACTAAAAGCTGGACACACAAGCAGGTCAAGTCAAGATGGCCACTGATGCACAGGCAATGCTTTGAATTTTCTCTTGTGCACCATCAAATTCGCTACAGCAGTCTCATGAAACTATGGTGGTCCTGTGCCTTCTAAATATTTGCAACAATTATATAATACCTATAAACAACACAGCCCAGCTGTAGAATTGCTTATTTCTCCACAAAATAAATGAACGTTATATATAAAAACGCCAGATATATATGGATAGATGGATACATATGTACACACAACAGTGTTAAACGGAGTAAATGTAAACAAATGATAAAAAAAATATATAAACCAATGCTGCTTTTATTATAACCCAGTTATTTATGTAGATTTTAAAATATGTCTGATTGCACCCGTAGCACTGATGAAGACAACAGTAATGCACTAAATATCATTAAACACTCAAACTAAAATTCCTCCTTGATCGTCCCTTCATGACCACTTTGATTTTATCTTGCCACCCCAGGACAAGAATAACCTCATAACCAGAAGGTCAGAAAATTCTTGCTCTGTTATGAGAGCAAACTAAATAATTTCCAGAAGCAGAGTCCTCTCCCAGGCACAGTCCTGCCTTTGGCTCTCCCATCTCCAACTGGCACTAATTTAAATTAGGGGACTGGTAGATTTAGCACTTCAGCTGATATCAATTACTGTTGTATCACGCAAAGCACTCCCTGAAGTAATCAAGAACTAAGCTGCTTATGGAAGTAGTGTAAAAACTGCACTAGAAATTAAACAGAAGCCAGTACACAGCAGAGACATAACTATCCCCTCTGTAAGAAAAGGAGATTTAAATGGGCAGCTGCATTCTGCATCAGCAGAATTACAGCCATTTCTGTGAATGGTTTTAAGGTGCATAGAGAGGTCACTGTGTTCCATAGATTGGGTTACTGCAAAGCCAACAGATAATAACTACATAAAAGAAGTAACTGGGCACTGGACTGCCTTAAAACAACTGAAGAGAAACAGAATAAACCAGAATGATGCTGACTCTGATGCAGCTTCGCAGCAAGCATCATCCTCTAATTTACTCACAACTAGCTTATGAAAACTTCCCGGTGTTTTTCCAATCATAAAATTTTAAAAAAAAGCCCCAAAACACAGATTTTTTTTATCCTAGTGCAGGAAAATGGTGGGAAGTAATGGAAGTGGGCCCAATTAAATGTGATGTAAGGAACCAACGATATACAAATTCTTCAGAAGCCTAAGTTATAACAGCTGTCTTGCACTGTTGTGCTTTTGTCTGTTCCTGGGATCCCACGTAAATGGCTTCTGCGCAACCACAATTTTGTTTTAAGGACGCTTAAAGCCGTACTTGTCACATAGGGCAAGCTCACTCAACAGAGGAGACAGTTCAAGTCATCGTGAGCCCCCCTTGCACAGAAAGGGCAGATATAGATAGGCTTCCTGGCACCTTTCCATCCTACAATTTCCTACTGCTATTACACTGATGATTCAAATCTAATTTTAACAAGCAAGCAAGCCGTCTGCTGTCAGCAACCATTGTTCCAAGACAGAAGGAAAATACTTTAAGCACATTTTCGTGCCTTTCAACATCTGCATTCTTGTATTGCTTTTGTTCCTGGAGAGGGGCACAGAAAAGGAAAATAAGGGGAGCACTTCCCAAGATAAGGAGCTAAGATATCGGTGTTGTCACTTATCATTTCCTAAACAAATTTAATTTTCCCAAACAATACATGGGTGGCAGAAGGGTATTATTCATTTAAGGACTAATGCTTTGAAAATCTAAAAAACTTGCTACTGTAACAAAGCAAGATTCAAACCATATTCCCCTAAGAACACATAAAAACAATGTGGGTTTTTTCTTTTTTCAAAAATAGAAAAATATTTTCCACATGCTTTGGTATAATTCAGTCCTACACAGCCACAATACTTATTTTTAAAAATAACTAAATACATGAATCTTTTTACAGCTAAGTTTGTCTGTAAATGAAACTGCTCTACCAGTTCAGAAAGAATCTAAAAATTTCCTTGATTATATACTATCTCACAAGATGTGACCATTCACCATGTTTCTAAGTGTTGGACTAAGAGATCAAAGAAAGGAAAGTAATTTGAATATTCTTTTACATATTTTTCAGATGGCCTTCAAAAGCCATGTCAACACAGAATAACAAGCTGAGTTACCAGCTGTACAGCAAAAGACATCATCCCATAAAATGTGCATTATCAGTGAAAAGTTGCAAGGGGTAAAATATTCACTTAACATACTTAGTTCTGAATATTACCGTAGAAGAAGGGCATAAACTCAGTTCCAATACTCAAGGATAAGACAACAACAAGCACAGAAAGTCTTCCAGGCAAGAAAGAAACAGCCCACTTTGTCCTGAGTTACAGCACATTCAAGTTAGTTGTACGACATGTCCTGATGTTTATATCATATCATTTTAATAAATCTACAATAGAAGATTAAATATATCTGCAGGTCTTCTAAATAAAACAAATGGTGCTGAAACTGTGGCGCTGAAATATGTAAGGTGTTTCCATTACCTAGAATTCATATCATAGAAGGTTATTTATACATTGGAACAGGAAATATTTAATAGCAGTTAACAACCTAAAAGGTGCAGAAAATGTTACCTGTGCAATACACTGCTATACTGTTGTCTCAATGGCAGTAGTCAGAACACGGGGATCAAGTGTTGCAGCCCCCTTACACAGACATTGTGGAACCTGCCCAAGGTATTTAATTTGATCTCTTTCATCAAATCAGTGGCATTTGCACTCATTCACATTCAGCAAGTCACTAATCTAAAAAAGCTAAGGAGTCTTTCATTTCTTCTTTTCTCCAAACTCCACTTGTTCTTCTATAAAATTAATACCATAAATAAAATGTTGCATTTAGACCTGCTGTGATACTGCCAGCCAATTTCGCTGCAGATAAAGGTCAAGGAAAAATTTATTAAAAGACAAAGTAACATTTTTTTTCCAAACTCCCTATATAAAAGAACAGTGCCAAGCATTTAAATAAACTCTCAACATAGGTCAATCCTTAATGGGCTTGTAAGTGAGCTGTGTGTTTTAAGAGCTAACCTTTGGAGCATTACTGAACTATTTCTTGCACAGCAACTACTGTGTTGCAACTGCCCGCCACAAACCCGTGACCATCGTCTGAACTAAATAACCGGCGTGTATGAAAGCCCAAACCGTAACTGAAAGCCTTAATAAGCATGAATCCAACAAAAGACACAAGTTACCTCCTACCTCTACTGCGTTTCCTCCAAAACACAAGTTCTGAAACTCAAACCTGCAATTCTTGCATTAAACACAACGTTCAAACACTGAAAGAAATTGTATTTTAGAAATTCATCTGAGCTGGATGTAGAAATTTCAGCTAATTCTTTGTCTCAACTTCAACAGTTTTGCCAGCTCTGAAAGAGCCATGAATATTGGGGGAATAACAAAATCTGTCTCCTGTTGGAATTCTTCTCTTATTTCCAGTGCATCTTTTTATTTCCAGAACATGCAAACAAAAGAGCCTTCTCATATCATAAATCTTCACATGGTTATTACCAGATGATGGCCAACTCATAATTTCAGTCTTCTTTTAACAAAACAGATTGGATTTTATGTTTTTTACTAGAAAAATTAGCTACTGCAGAACCACCGAACTATTTCTGCAGTAAATCCAAATCCTTAGAGCTCCTAGTATGAGTACTGCTCATTCACGCTGCACCCCCATACCAGCTAAATATCCTCCATTCCATATGGATAGCAAATACACTTTTTATTTGTTAGTCTTGCAATCTTACATCAAAATACCGTATCACTGAATGGGAGACTTACGTGCAAGCTGTACAGTATGGCCACAGTTCACCTTCAGGATACACAAATGACAACTTCTGAAGGAGATTTAGATATTATGGCCTTGCACAGATTAAAACAAGAAGACATCACTTTGCTATTCCTCATCACTATCTTTACGACTGAGTAGGGTAACATGAAATAATGAACCGAGTAAGAGCACAATAAGAAAATAAGAATACTAACACCTAAGACCTGCTGGAGATCCAGAGCAGGGAAACAGGAAAAAATGCTGGTATTTAGTTCAGAAACAGCTCCACATAGCTTTTTCCAGTGACTACAACTGGAGCCAATAACTGTTGTATTTGCTTACAGATTCAGTCGGTATTTTAGGGACAGCATGCACGACAGGCTTCTGCAAAATTAGGCAAGTACTTCATATGTGTTATTATCATACACTGTTAGCAGAGACATGGCCCTGTGCATCTGGCTTCAAAGCAGAGGAGATACTGCAGCCACTACCTTCCTCATGGCAGGTAGCACACAAACCAATAGGCTCTTTTGGATGGATGCTTAACATTGACTTGATAGAATAGAAGTTGCAGACAGAAGGTCTTGGGATTTAATGCAATGAAAAGCAAAAATAGAAATACAAATGGAAAGCAATAGAGAGATATTAGTTGGGAAAATGCAAGCTATAACAAGTTTGATATGAAAAAAACTCAGATCAGTAATAAGAAAGGTAGGGAAAGAAGGGAGAGAGTGCACTGAGACATAAATGAAGTAGGAGGTAATATGGGCAGTCAATCTAGAGCGCAGAATTTTTAAAAAGGAAAGCATCAGGAATCATGCTAACAGAAAAAAAAATATATTTTCTACAGATTTAGGAGAACCTGGACTCCTGAATCTCCCGATTAAATGGAGGTGGGTCTCTCAAAAGCAAAAGGGTGAAGAACTGACATTTGAGTAAAAAAGGAGATAAATTTTTTACAGGAAAAAATGGTAAAGTGGGGCAAAGAGATAGTGGGGTAATAGTTTACAAATATCTAAAGAAATAATGTGCATAGCAGAAAAAGGATGACATTTTCTATGGAAACTTAAGAAGGAGTACATGGAACGTGAGGGCTTTTTTGGTGGTTCGTTTTTGTTGGGGTTTTTCTACATGAAAAATATTGAGTGGTTAGAAGGAAAGGCTTTTTGGAGGGGAACAACTGTTGGCTTGTAAAAAACTGCTAGAGGGAATACTGCAAAGATACTGCTGGACTAAGTAATAGAAAATGAACTGATGGGAACAGTCCTGTATCAGCAAGGAGGAATGCCTTGGATAATGTAAAAAACACTTCCCAGTCTGCTTATCTGTAAACTATGCATACAAGTAAGATACATTACCTGAAAATTTTGTGCTCCCTTTTTAATATAACAGTAATGTACTTTATTACTGATTTTAACAGGCTTTAATAGGAGGAAGCATACATTCAATTATTTTATTACATGGTTTGAATATAAATGGTGAGCATATGCACTCTAGTTTACTCCTTCCATCCTCATGCTCTCATAAAAACAGCACTGGTACATTTTAGAATTCAGAGCAGCCCTCCCCAGCCCAGCCGCTTTCTTGGCTGGTTTGCTGGGATCTATATATCCAATCTAATTATTTTGATTCCCATTTCCAACCCTATCAGTGGTGCAGTGGTGCAAGAAATCAAAATGCCAGTCTCCTGAATGCGTTAGAACCTAAAAGCTAACAGCTACTCATTTGCAGAGGAATCACTGCATGGCCCAAAGCCCCTGTCACCAGGCAATTTACGTTCTGTGTTCTGGATGTGACTCGAGAGGGGTTTCCCAGCGTACCAATACAGAGCATTTCATCTAACATTTCAGATACGCTACAGGTTGTGGCATCTTCTTATTTTGTCACAGCCTAACGGACTAACAAAAAAACCTCCAGCAATGCTTTGTTCAAATTTTGTTTCTTTTAAAGACTCAAGTCGTTCTTTGTTATTTTTTCCCTTTGTTTTCTCAAAAGGCAAAAAATAGGATCATACAAGCCTATCTTTCCTCTAGTGATCAGAAGAGAGAGTCAGCAATAATCCTGCCAAAACACCTACTACCCTCTCAAATCAGGGGGATCATATGTTGCTCAGTAGCTGAATTTCCCTGTGGGTCTTTTCTTTGCTTATAAGCTGTCCCCCTCTTGAATTACAGTCTTACTTAGATTACTAATGCTCAGCACCACCAAAAATATTCCCATTCATTTCTCCAGCTTTTACAAACATGATAACATGATTTGTGTTTAAATATAAGGGTCACCGTTTTACTTTTTATTATGAATATCATATGTTTGGCAAGCTGTCTGACCTTCCTTATGATGATGAATGCTGCAGCAAACAATTTGCTGTATCTTTAAAGAAATGGCCAATTCAATTACATTATGCCAGAAGCTTTCAAATCCCTCTCTGCCAAATGTCTTTGCTGTATCCTGCCACAGACAGCCCATTTGTATTCCAGCACAGTAGGACACTTGTTTTGTTGAAGCACACAGTTCTAGTTAGGTACTATCAACAGAGCAGTATTTCAGTTCTCCAGCTCTGTGCTCCTTCCACCCCCTCTACCCTCAGTTATCAGGATTTTCAATTTTACTGACCAAACGTGTATGCATTACTAATTATGTGCATGAAATGCAGTAGTTATTGACTGCTACAACAAAATACATTAGTGACCAATTACAGGAGTTCTTGGCAGCAATGGTTATCATTTTAGTGGATTTAATCATTGCACTTAGAGTGAAGCTTGAGATTCCCTTTGAGATTACACCACTAATTGCTTCTGTTTTGCCAGTTACTGCATGAGCTGTTTGCAAAAAGGATCACTAAAAATGCTTTCTAAATATGGGAAAGCAGCAAACAGATGAAGCCTCCTGTAATGAGTGTCCCCCCTCCATTAAAACCACAGTGTCAATTTATTCATACCACAATGCTCCTCTCCGATTCATATCCCCCCTGTCACCTCCTCTTTCCCTCTCATTTCTTGTTATTTGGGCAGACAGCAGCAATACAGCTGCATTGCTGCTCATATGAATTGTGCCACACACCATCATTTATTTATATAGATAGTGGGAATATTAGACTGCAAAAATTTAAAAAAAAAGCTTACCCTCCTCTTCTGTGTTTGCAGAGAGGATACTACTTATTATAATGATTATGACAGAATGTTTAAATGGTCTTAGACCTAATAAGGAAAAAACAACCTCAACCAAGGCCAAGTACATGATTTATTACACGTACAATACCATCCTAATAGGCTTCCACTCTCCAGGAATCCCTAAAAACAAACACTCCCCCTCCCAAGGAATTTGTAATATAACGTATTGTTCTTTAAAAGCCCACATCTACTTCCAGATAGTCAGTAGTGATGAATTATCTGGTTTACAGCCTCATAAAGCAGAAGTGTCTATATATTTTAATGCTGAGGCCAACCACAGGACTTCAGTACCTTTCAAATGTAGTGATATACAACTTTCCAAACACCAATGAAAGGCTTCAGGTGAAACAAAGAGAATTTCATCAACATTTTAGGTCTGATCAAAATAAGCAGTCTTTCAAAGACAAAAGAGTGGGGACATATTACAACTACAGTTTCGTTAGCTACAACCAAGCTATTTTAATAAATAAAATTGTTTAAATAAATTTGTTTGGCTCCTTTTCATTTAAAATTTCAGCTACTATGGCTTTCCATTATTCAAACATCACTTTGTGAACAACAAAGAAACACTCTCAAAAATATAAAAAAACCCCAATGATCCTCAACAAAAATTTTCTCATGAGATTAAAAAAACCTCCTGTATTTATCTCAACAAACATCAACATTTTTAGGATTTCAATAGATGCTCAGTTGATAAAACGTTAATTAGAAACTTAATTGATCTCTGTGAGAGAGATACTGTAGAGAAAGAGTTTTAAATCCCCAGAGACTTCTGCACTATAAACAGCAGAGCATATGACATCTTTAAAAGCTGTCAGAAACCATACACTGTGATTTATGAAATTAATAACAATCTCTGTGAAATTAACTGCTAAAAGAAGTTGAAGAGCTTCATCCTATGGTATCAACAGGCTACAGCAACACTACCAGTTGGCTTCACTTCAGCCTCTAAATATGGCATGCACTAATACCTAGCAATCCCTGGAAAAGAACAAAACGCAGCAGAACGAGGGTTACATCACAGATACATTTATCTTGCTTCACACCCAGATGTAGATCTGCACAAACCCCATTGATCTTTCCAAAACGGCAGGCACAAGAACTGCTACACACAGGATGCTCTCAAAACCAAGATCAGCTCATTTTCATGCTTAACAGAGAAAATCTTGCCCCAGGGCACTCAATTTCAAGTCTGAATGAGAAAATCTGTAGGTGATGCGGTAACTACAGTAACTGGCAAATAATAAACTGGGTAAAACACCTAGAGATCAATCCTATATTCATGAAGGAACAGACTACACAATTCAATTGGATTATCCCCATTTCTTAGTTCACTAGCTCTTGACTTCTACCTTATTAGACAACAATTAAGGATAATTTTCAAGTACAAAGTAACATAACACTGACACGGTATCTTTGTCACTATACCTACAGGTTCTCCAGTCCAGCAGAACGACTGCCTTTCTTTTGTATGGGCAAGCTCCTGTCTCATGTACACAGGCACAAAATCCAAATTACAATTCCAGGAAGATGGCAATTGTACCCAGAACTTCTAGTGCTGCCTTTCAAATGAGGAAACAGGAACAAATCAGGAGAAGAAAATATTCCCAAAATGAACAGCTGAGCTCATGTAGCACCCAAAATACAAAAGGTTGGGAAATAGCTGCCTTTCATCACTGTCAAAAGCAATAGACTAAAATATGCAGAGTAGGACTGATAACACAGGAAATAAATGAAAACATTTGCTTCATGTTAGTGCAGAAGTTAAAAGAAACAAGGGAAAAACCTCTCTCAAAGGTCCCTGCTGGATTTAAAACAGAGCTGTTGAGCCAACTGTGATTTCAAAACATGCCACTATCATTTAAGAACACTGAACTTCTCTTCTTTAATAAAGCTTACACCTGTTCACAAGTCCAGAGACCCAATTCCTAAAACCATACACAGCAAGTGCAAGACAAGGAACCAGAACTTCAATGAGAACTGCTAATGCACAGGAAAGCAACCAGTCTCAAGCATTATTTGTAATTCAGTACCTAACTTACAAATTAAAGAATGATAATGCTAAATGCTGCCATGATGTATTTCTGAATGAATTAAAAGTATTAGGTGCGTATAGCTCACAAAGCCGTGCATATTTTTAAGTTACATATTTAATTCTCTTTAATATTGAAAGCAATGAGAGACATTTTTGTCTACTACTCTATTGCAGAGGTAAACACAGTAAAAACTCTAGCAAAATAAAATACACTTTTTTTTATGCAGTGATGTGATGGATATCAATTTATAAGTTCATGCATTAAGTAAGAATACGAAAAAACCACAGCGCAGATTTGGAATAAACAGCACTGGTAACAAGTTTAGACCAGATTAACTGAGAGACTTTCAGCTGGTAAGTATTGTTTTCAAAATTTAATGTAGATACCAGTAAGGTTATTCAGCTTAGTAAAGCTTTCTAAAACCAAAGATAATTCTTTTAGCATGAGAAATGCCAGCAGGAAGAAAGGCTTCAGCTCTAGCAATTGTTTCATAAAACTCAATTAACTTGCCCATTTTTAAAAATATGTTACCAGTAGAAAGAAGTTTCATGCTATAAAAAATTCATTTGCTCATTAATATTACAGACATTTCATATATGAATATGTATAACTAAACAAATACATTAAATAATAAGTAACACATCAATGTACCCTTTTGACATGTAAAATAATTTTTTGCAACCAGAGTAATACTTGCATTGCCAGGAAAGAAAGCTATGTGGATAAATTGAAAATACTCTTCATGCCTTTTCAGAAAACTGTATAGGCTGGGTTTGGGACTGGAGGCCTCCAGATGCCAAGGAATCCTGCCACATGCCCCATCCAAGCTGATGAAGGAAAGCTGTCCCTGTCCTGTTTCAGTGGAAGCAAACCCCAACCAAGACAACAGATTTTGTCTCAAAAAAAAACCCTCATGAAATGAGCATTCATCCTTTCCAAGATAACCTTCCACGAGGTCATCTTCTCAGCCTTCACCCTCTGATGACCTCATATTTAACCTGGCCTGACCTTCAGTTCTGCTGAGTCGCAGTGCCTTACAATGATTACAAACCAGCAAGGTCAAGTTAAGCTTTAAGAAACTCAGACATTAGTCTGAAGATAAATAACTGAAAAGGCAAAACACCAAAATACCAAGAAATCTTGCTTATAAGCTATGTTTCATTCTGTGGAGACTTCAAGGGTAGCAATAAAAAGAAAACTACAGCAAAGCACTGAAGGCTCTATATCACATTTTCTCCCTCTAGGTAGCCCTACTACTTCTGGTCCTTGTCAATTCAAAAGCCAAAGTACTGTCTAAAGTTACAACTGCAATTACGCACGGAGATGCTGAAAAATATTTCACAGTTTTAACATTTTGTAAAGCTTATTTCCACTAAGCATTCACTTACTCAGGTGCAAGAACAGTCAAGGTCCCCAGTTTCCCCTAGATTTCCCTTCAGGCCAGTTTTATCCTTAGGTACCTGTGCACAATAAAAAACCAAAAAATTAGTTTACATTACTCCTCCTAAGTTCATCCCTTGATTATATCAACTTTTATGGCCCCAATTTAAAAATTCAGATCTCCACCTTTTCTCACAGGATTATTTCCCATCAATATGGTTAACCAGAAGCAAACTCAAAGCTGTTTTCTCCGTGTAAAAAAAATGGGTTTTATTTGACCAGTTTAATATATATATCTATATATATATATTTTTTTTTTTTTTTTAGATTTCCCATGACCCTAAATGAGTTTTCTGTAAGAAAACTCATGTAAATTCAACCTAATAGAAGGTGGAATTGCATGATTTAGGTATATTTCATCACTTGTTTTTAGGAGTACAAACAGAGAGCACACAGTTAAGCCTTTGTTAGCCACATATTTAAGCTACCTTAAAGCTGTTAACATGTGACAAGAAAATCCTACATATTCTGCTTTAAAAATTGAAAGAAGGTTCGTGTACAGGTGCACTGTCACTTAGTTAAGGAGCTCAAAAAATAGAGTTATTCTTTCTCCTGGCACTAGTATGAATTAAAGAAACATTGTCAAAATGTGCCATTCAACCATATGGAATCAATTTTTGCAGACATATGGAGCTCCAATTAAATAAGTGTGGCTTTGCTGACACAAAAGTCCACCTGCACGTATTCAAATTTTCCAGAATTAGACCATCTAATTTAGAGCAGCCCATTTAACAGTAACAGAGCAGAAAAGCAATGCATTTGATATGACACAACCTCTGTAACCAGTCTCCTTAAACAGCAATCACAGCCTTACTTCTGACCATGGTCAGGATATAATCAGATGAGATTGAATTAGTTCCCCTAAAATACAGCTCCAATTACATCAGATCAAAAGAAAATAATTTCTTGTCTTCTCCATCATGCAAGTAAATATATAACCAGAAAATTAAGCAAGGTAAAATTTTTCAAAGAAGATTTTGCCAGAAGTCAACGGAAATTAAAAAACGGACTGCAACCATACTTCTTAGATTTTACCAGTTTTTTGCACATATTTTCCTGGAATAAATGTACAGAAAGCATGTGGAAAGTAACAAATTTTTAAGGTAAGCTCTTCAGAAGGTTTCTTTTTTTTTTTTTTTTTAAGGATTTGCCGTTAATCGGGCACCCTTGTTCAAATTTAGTTTAATTGACTTTGTATCAAGTGATAATGCACAATTTTTTTTCCTCAGAACCCCAACCTCATTCAGTGAATACAGTAGCTAGAAGGGAGTAGTGAAACCCTACCCAGTGGCTGCATTCCATATGGTCACAGCACAGCTCTACACACAGTCTACTCCAGGTTATCCCGTGCTGTTCCAGAACTGCACTCTGAGGACAGAAACACCCATTCTTGGGCAGAGCTCCTCTTTGGTGCTGTCAGGTAACAACAGACTGCGTTACAGCCTCCTGCGAGGGGCGTCACAGCATCCCAGAGACAAGAAAACTTCAGAATCAGGAGCATTACAAACTTTAGTGTTCAACCAGGTTCCTAAAACTCATTTTTTAGAGTATTTAGCTTTCCATAATACCTTAACTAATTTCCTGGAGAAATTGTATCCATTTAGTTGCCTAGTTAAGGTGACACACATCTTCCCTCACTTGTGCGCTGCCCCATTCACTGTCTTAGGGTTTCTACAACAAATAAAAGCACATTTCCGGAGACCTGTCCTTCTTTGCTGCAGTCTTCATACACATCTCTTCCACTTGGAAAGACCATACAATTCTGAGATCAAAAAATTTAAAACTGTATCATAATGCAAATGTCCAGGGGAGCTCAGATAATGTATTTTAGACAATCTTAATTCCGCACTTTCCCAGCTTTGTAGCACTTGCTCTTTGTAACTCTTTACTCAAGGCAGCTTTCCGAACCTGGTTTAATTTTTAAGACAGTAGCCACTGAAAAGGAAAAGCTCCATCTTGCTCAATACAGACACTCAGTCTCCCTCAAAACTTGGCCACTTCTCATCCAAGCCTTATTATTGCCATCCTGTGGACACGTGCTACTGCCCCCATCCACTCTTGTCTTTAGGTTCAGTTTCCTATTTGTGATCCCAGTCCTGGCTCCCTGCCTCTTTTCAGTGACCTCTTCATTCTCAAAACTTCATTGTACATATATTGCTCCCGCCCTGCAACCAGAGTTCCATTAGCTTCCAGTTCTCCTATATTAGCATTCCCTTTTAATCTCTCAGCTTTCTGCACCCTTCACAGATCTGTTAGTTTTTCCATATTACTTTTCACCTGCCAGTGTTTTTCCCCACTTCTTTACTCCCCCACTCACTTCCTGTGCTTGCCTCTTGCCCTGGCAATTTCCAAATTTCTTCTCAACAACTAACTCCATGTGTTTTCCTGCTTCCTACACAGTCTTTGTGATTAGCATGCCATAGCCACGGCTGCTATGCTTTGTGCTGAACTCACTTCTAATGACAGGTGTTAAAGAGATCTGTACAAGGGCTAATGAGCAGGAACACTTAATTTCAGGATCCCAGAAGAACTGGGGCAGAAGAAAAGCCAAACCAGCAGTGCAGAAGTAGAATTTTAGGCATTTAAATACCCCACTACAGACAACTATATATTTAGATGTCAAGGCAGCTGTATGAAGGCTTTGTGGACTGTAGCTACTTCTGTCTTGATGTTAGATTAAGACCAACCACTCTTTTAAATCTTAAAAAAAAAAATTTCTATAATGAACCAAAATAAACCTACTTAGAGTCTAAATCTCAACCTAAACTCAATCTACATCTCAGTTAACAGCAAGTTACTAATACTTTTTTAAACCCTTTTTTCTGAAGACAAAACAGCCCTTGATTCACTCAAATATATTAAGTACTGTGGGGGAAGGAAAAAGGTTTTTTAATTAAAAACAGGGTTTTCTTGGCACTGTTTACCAAGGATAAGTGTTCTTATCTCTACTCTACAGAAGAAAGTAGATTGTAGCATACCTTCAACTATTTCTGCCAGAAAGTACGAACTAACCAAAGACCTCTTCCTATCCTGTCTCAAACTTCCTTGCCTTTGGTGTGTGGGTGGGTTAAGAGTGCGTAGGCTGAATTTAAGGCGATTTTATAAAATCAGAGAATTACAGAATACCAGGTTGGAAGTGACCTTATGAATTGTCTGGTCCAACCTTCCCTGGCAAAAGCACAGTCTAGGTAAGATGGCCCAGCACCCTGTCCAGCCAAATCTTAAAAGAGTCCAAAGCTGAGGAATCCACAACTTCCCTGGGGATATTATTCCAATGGCTGATTGTTCCTATTGTGATAAATTTTCCTCTTGTGTTCAATCAGAATCTCACCAGAAGTAACTTTTATCTATCACCCCTCATCTTTTCCATGGGACTCCTTGAAAAAAGGGAGTCTCCACCATCTCTATAGCCACCCTTTGAAGATTGGAACATGGTGATAAGGTTTCCCCTAAGCCTTCTTCTCACAAGGGTGAACGAGCCCCATTCTCTCAGCCTTTCCTCACATGGCAGGCTCTCAGTCCTTTGATCATCTCTGCAGCCCTTCTCTGGACCCTCTCCAGCCTGTCCACATATTTTTGCACAGCGAGGACCAAAACTGAACACAGCACTCCAGGTGTGGCCTGGTAAGCAATGAAGAGAGTGGGACAATGACTTTTAATTTCTCTCTGCTGGTGATTCCCTTGTTGATGCAGCCCAGCATCCCGCTGGCTTTCCCTGCCACAGCAGCACACTGTTCTCTCATATGGAACTTGCTGTGCACCAGAACATCCACGTCCCTTTCCATGGAGCTGCTTCCCAGGTGGGCAGATACCAGTCTGTGCTGCACTCCTGGATTAGGGACAGATCCCTCCTATGCTACTACTGTATTACTGCTACTGTGGCCATTTAATACGAGCATATGTTACTTAATGAGTACAGATGACTGATTCAGTGCTAGAAGTTTTCTGCTGAAGAGCAATTTCTATTATATCTTGATTCTTCCAATATTGAATCTAAAAAGAAAAAATAACTCCCTGATTTAACTCAAAAAATCCAGTAGAATAGTTACTTTATATTTAAATAGCAAATTATCAAAAATATTTAGCTACACTACAACAACACAACCTTTCAACAATCTTTTTGCGTGTCCAACACATAAAAATTAAGTATAAATGCAATATCATTAATGAACACAGTATTTACAAATAAATCACTCATTCCTCTGTTGAGCCACACTGAGTTAAGTACACTTTAATGCTGAAAGTGGTTATCTAATTATCTTTATTTGATCCCAAATGCAACAAGGAAATAAAAATGTTCAAAATATTTGGATCTTGCTGATAAGCACTCAACATTGGAAGGTATGTGTTAGGATAATGTAAGATAGTATTTATTCCTATTTCTTCTGAAGAGGTCTCAAACAGTCACATGAATGTATTTAATTCACACAACTGCTTGTTCTTCCACTTCTTGTATTTCCTGCTGGTGTTGAAGGCAGAAAGAGATGTAGTTATCCTGACTCCCATCCCCAGTATTGCCTGACCCAGGAAATTCACCACTGTCACTTCCCATGGAGAAAGGAGGACAGTCAATATGAATCATGCTCTGGGAACTAGGCTTCAAAACCTAACTAATGCAATGACTACAACTCATACAGAAGCCAATTATCACTTGTGATCTGACACATTTCTCAAAAGTTGGCACACTGAGTCTCCTATTAATCAGTATATTCAAATAGGTTTGCTAGCTAGGATAACAGGAGATTAATAACATAGCTATTAGTAGTAGACTGATTCTGAATTAAACAAAAAACAAAAACCCCAACACATACACACATGAAACCCCCCAAAATACAAAAAAACCACTGGTAAACTGATCAAAAAGCCATAAAACAACTGTAAGTATTTGCCTCCTTTTATTTTAGGAAATCTTTCTACTCTGTTTTTTTCCCCTTCCTCACAAGTTCCTGGCATCCCTTGTACCATGATGTTTATATTCTAGTTTCCATCACCAGCGACATGAAAAATACATTTAGTTCACCCACACATATGTCCTTGCCAGAAAGGTCAAGAGAATAATCTACAAATGAGGGTCCATCATTCAAAAACCACAAGTATGAAGACAAGAATCACCCCCTTCCCTATGCTGTCACAATCAAAAGTGCCTGCGCCTCCCCAAAGCCTGCAAGAAGGAAAATAATGATTGTTATCATCTAATGGTTTCCTGACATGGAAAATTTATCAGTGTAATGGTGACAGAATCATACAATGAACTAGTTTAGATCTTCCATGAAAGGGTCTGGTGGCGAGGGTTTGGCAATAAAAAGGTTTTTTGCTGAACAATCTTCACCCAGAAGAATCCCAGCTCACCTCAGAACATCTCCCCTTCTAGAACAAGAGGACTTTAGCATCATCACTACAGCTGTTGTAGTCTGGCTGGTGCTAGTTAACTTGGTCACACAGGTAAGTCCTAGAACATTCCAGCATGAATGATCTGGGATTATACTTTATACAGCCTAAAGCCAATATGGTTAACATTTCTTTGATCCTTGAGTTTCACACTTCAGAGAGCTGAGGGAGAGAGGAGGTGTTGATACTTTCAGGAACCACTAATTACAGGAATTCATTGTGAAGGGCATTGCTAGAAAGTAATAGAGATGTTTAAATATAAACAGTGCAGTTTCTGTCACACAATTGTCCATGAAAGGTTTCAGTGCATTTTTCCACCCAGACTGATGATCTGTAAGGTGTTGAACAGGAAAGAAATTTACCATAATATAAGTCCCTTCAATTAAAACATAATCCCTAGCACATTTTTTGTGTTTGATCTCAAAGTAAATTATAAGTCAGATCCATTTTAACAGTTTAATATAAATGTTATGGCCAGAATTTTCAAAAGATTTGCTATTACATTTAGTCAGTTGAGCAGAAGTACAGTCTTCTGAACTCAGTTCATTTTTGAAAGAGAATTCATCCTGAATGGGAGCTACTGCTTTTTTACGGTAAAAAATAAAAGTTACATTCAACTGGCCTCAATTATAACATTAATGATCTACTCAAAGTTATTTGTCTCCTTTTGAAATATGTGTAAAACCACATGACAAGTTACTAGCAGAAGCAGGAACAATATCCTACTTTACTAGTTCTTTTCCTTGAGAGTGCACCACTGCCTAACAAGGTATTTTACAAATACCCAGGCTTACACTATAGCCATTCCCTTAGTTTTTTTTTTAGATCACAATAGTCACCTAAAGCATAGAGCCTTTTCATAGCCAACTGAATGTTTGGTGGTTGCCTATCAACACCAGGAAGTTATAGCCTATTTTTTTTTATCTGGCCTTCCAATTACACATTGAAAAGAAACTTTCTCTTTAAATCCTGTCCGGAATAAAATCTAGAAACCTGTAGCCTGTCCTTTATCAGCCACTTTTTCACTTACTTATTTAAGAACAACACTTCCCCCTGTCGCACACTTACCAGGAAGCAGTTATGCCATGAATATGTTATAAACACTATGCCCCTCTCAGGCTGCACAGAATTCTGAAAAAGACAAGACAACTGAATGGAAGCACTTCTTTTTATCATTCTCTGCTTCCTGCCCACATTCTGGTTACTTAATTCAATACCGAAGTTAGAGCTTTAGAAAGAATTTCATATCTCATTTTGCTTCTGTAGTTCCCCCCGAGTGTGAGGTCATTGATGATATGCTGATTTCCCTGCAAGTCTGCTTTCTCACAGAAACGCCAAAAATGCAAAGGCAGAGTGATAACCGAACTGCAAGACATCACTTACTGAGAACAATTCTTCTGGGCTACAGGAGGTGACAAATTACTGAGAAACTTCTCTGCACCCAACAGTAAAGTATGAGTAGGAGAAAGAACGTTACACCTCCTCTGGAACACCAACCCAGCATTTCACTGTGCCTCAGCACAGTCCAGGGAGACGAGATGATCCTTTCGGGATGAACGTGCAACTGCAGGCAACCACACGATGAATGTTCAGTTCTGCAGTTTCCATTGTGTATCTGCTCCACGTGTCCTAAACCCCAGAAAATGCTTCTCAATACCCTATAAAAGGCAAAACAGTTATAGGAAAGGCTATAATTATACTATAGCTTTACTACTGGCTATATTCTATGTCTTTGCAATAGCTGCATGTTTTTAGTAATTGCTAAGTAGCAACTTCTACTAAATGATCACAGTAAGTGGACCACGTTTAACACAACAAAAAAAGGAATAAAAATATCTATTGTATGTTCTCTTTCCTGAGGGGACCAATTAATTCCTGACCCCAGATCTGGTAATTCGTTCCACGATGAATGTTAAAAGGTGGGGCCTAGAAGAGGGGACAAGTAAAATACGTTGTTATTAAAGGGTTTGGGAGAAGAGCAGACAAAGCATGCTTCTCTTACCCACTAGCAATCACTGGAAAGACTGAAGCATGTTGTTAGTGCCAAATAAATATAATCAAAACAAGCAGTTTCAGTCTCCCTTCAGACCCCTTGGAGACCTCAATACTTCAAATCCAAAGACTCATCTCACAACTTAACTGTCTACTGTCATTCCAGAATAAATCTGCTGCGCAGCTTATTAAACTGTCTTTGCACCTGCTCCAATTTAAGTCCATCTTTCTGCTCACTGCAAAGGAGGATCACTGGACACAATTTTCCAAATGAGGTCTCAGGAAGGCTTTACAAAATGCTATTAGCATTTCTCTCTCTTTACAAAAATACCACATCTAATGCATTGCAGAAGCACATTAGACTCATTCACAGCAGCATCATACTGGTGGCTTAGAGCCATCTTAGCGGCATTATCACAGCACTTTACCTAATTCAGACTGCTACAACCATTAAATCATCTACACAACCTCCTATGATGTTAACAGATGTTCTAATTTTAGATATTTGCATATTGAGATAAAGATAAGTGTGACCTGTCTCAGACGAGGCACTGAGGGCTTGCAGAGCTGAATTAGCAACTGAGACTTTCAGATTCTTAATCCTAAATCTACACCCCTGAACTCCACCAGAAAGCAGTTGAACTACACAGCACACAGCAACAAGCACTCCTGATACTCCACACCAAATGCCTGTGCCTGCACTCAAAAGTAATTTCTAAATGTATGGTTCTAGATGGCCACTTCTCTACCACGCAATTACAGCAGCCTGCTGAGGAGCCACACAGAAGATACCCAGAAAGGCCAAACCTCCACCCACTTTGTCTCCATGTCCTCAGCCAGCTCCAGTAGTGCCTTTTTGTGGCAATGCCGTCCAGACAAGTCGCTAGCTGCTAGGCTGCCTCCTCTCACACACACTTGCTCTCTGCTGCCAGAGCAAGAGCTGTTCAGTGATAACCATTTCTACAGAAGCTCACAGACACTGATATATTCTCCTGAAAAATGTTTTCAGGATTCTGAGTTTATAATTTGAATGCTCTTTTTGTTCAAAAATTTAGATCACACTGGAAGTGGCAGCCTCCTGGTTTCACAAGAAAAAGGCACAAAAAATCTAAAAATGCAGGAGCACAAATTCAAAGAATCATGATGGACAAAGGGGTTGACTGGTACTCAACAGCTTGGTGGTTCCTACAAAAGTCAGTACTTTGCAGCTACTCACATCATAGTGTTAGTTTCACTATTAGAACCAAATACTCCTAACAAAAACCTATCTTTATGGAAAGTTTGCCCAAAACATGAACATTACTAGAACGAGACAAAACAAGAACTACTTTCCCTTAATGCTCAGGATCACTTAATTGCCATGAAAGTTTTGCAGTCACATTCCAAAAAGTACTTTTTCTCCCAAGCAACTAGCAGAGCCAGAACTGTCCTGTGAGCTAAGAACATGGGAGTTTTTTTCTATAAATAAAGCAAGCCTTCTAGTCTAGCAGAACACTACCTTCTCAGAAAATAAATATCCTAGCTACACTCAAACTTGGTTTCTCTTTTTCACTCATTATCACATATATACCGTAACCATTTCCTGTTTAGATCCAACTTCACAGATTAACCCACTACTGGTACTGAAAAAAGCTCACAAACAGCTAAGGCAGACAGGATAACTTCTGCTAATAGCCCATGGTGTAGAATTCAATGTTAATAAAATTAAATACTGCAGCTGTGCAAAGCCTCGAGCACTACCTCAGAGAAATCGTAGACAACTCACTCTATCACTTCCACAGATGAAATACGCACCTTCTAGATATTTATGTTTTCAGAGCACTTTCATGCACCGCTGAAGGAAGGTATGGATCAGAAACAACTGAAGTGGCATGACCGAGCATGTTACTGCTGGCCAGCTGAGCTGAGTCAGCTGCAGGAAGAGGCAGATACTATTCACTGCCCAGCACTGGGGAGGAAACCTGTCCAAGCTGGCTTAAGTGCAGGTCTTTTACTTTACAACAGAAGGGATGAAAATCCATCCTACAGCCAGTTTTCCCAAGGCTGATCATGACCCATCTCATACAAAGCTGCAGGATCCCTCATCATTTTATTACACTGCACTAGTGTAATTTGTTCCAGCTTGCAGAGATGGTTTTCTGTCCTCTGTGCTCATTAGCAGTATCTGAATGTATCAGTTTGGCCCTTTGGTCTTTGATAATGGAAAAGGTTATGCTTCCCTGAAATTGCAGATAAATATCAGGCACAATTCTGGTGAGGTTCCTGGTCTATGACACCTGGAATACAAAATACACATACTTTTGACTGAGTGCATGCTTGACTTATACTGACAAAAAAGTAAGTAATCTGAAAACCAGAACAACTATTTCCTGGTATTTGCAGTTGAGATCTACGTACATTATATTTATATATCAAAATTTCAGTGTCCATACAACGGAAGTGTACTTTTTACTTCTAATATGGAATCTCCATGCAGAAAACTAGCAGCATATCCAGAAGAATTCAGAATTTACTTCTATTTGAACACAAATGTATGTACCTCTTATAAAGTCCCACCAGTAAAATTCACTTACATTCCTAGCCAGAAAATACTTTTGTCAAGACGTATGTGCAATAAGGCATACAGTTTGCGTGTATACAGATACTGAAATCTTTGTACGTATATGTACAAAAAAGAAGCATCGCAGTTTGCAAGCAAAAATGAGCAGGCAGTGTTTCAAACTGACAATGTGATATGGTGTTATCAGGAAGGACAAGAATCACAGTGATTTACAGTAAATTACCCTTACTGGTCCAGGGACGATACACAGCTTTGAGACTAAATTAAGGAAGTTTGCATTGCTGCCTTATGGTGCTTCATCTTTCAATTAATGTCTCAAGAATACTGAATTATCTATATCTGAGCAGTGTTTTTGATGTTCGCATGAAAGAAAGAGGTTTTTCAAACCACAACACACTTGGACAAATTCTCATCAATATTTCCATTTCTAGTCACTAGCTCCCACTCATTTCTTCTGATTAACCTTGCAACTTTACTTTTTAATCTTTATATTGAAGTTTAAAAAAAAAAAAAGCATAAGCCCAACACAGAGCCTGAGCCTACATTAGCAAGCCTAATGACCTTCAAATCCAGGGAATCTAAAGCTCCTGAACGTATGTTTATCTACAGCACACTCCTTTCTAACGCTGAGGAGTATCTTGCGATTAATGTATTTTGTGAATGCAGTGTGCCTATCTACGTATGATGTGAAAGTATAGATCTGATACAAGATAAGGTCTCAGCACATGCAGATGTCAGGCAGGGTAATAACCTGCAAACCAAAAACAATACAGTATAGTTAACGGCCATAAAAAGGAAGAAAGAAACTACAAGAGGAGCATTCAAAAATTTTATGAGTGGTATTTTACCAGGTTTGCTAAGGGCATGACTTCAGTAATGCTTTAGGCTTGAGTTTCCTAACTTTAATAAATTTACAGTAAACTTAAATTTATTCAGAAGATCAAAAGAAAAACACACAAGACCAAAATTACTTCCTTCAGTTTACTCTCTTGAATTTTGCATCAAAGCGCCAGCACAGCAATTAAAATTTCCAAATACTACTCATTCCACAAAGACCACTGAAGTTCTCCAAACAAAGTAACCAGCTCGCTGCTCAGACACTGAGCAGTGGACTATCAACTAGCTCTCCCATCATTTTTAGGACATTCATGACATCCTAGTGCAATTATTCAGTAATTATCAAGTAAATGAATCACAGAATGGGTACGCTTGGAAGGAACAAGTGGTAGGGACAGCTGATCCAACAGGATTGTGTCCAGATGGTTCTTGAGTACCTCCCATGAGGGAGACTCCACAACATCTCTGGGCAACCTGTTTCAGTGCGTGGACACTTCCACAGTAAAGAAGTTCTTCCTCATGTTCAGGTGGAACTTCCTGTGCTTCAGTTCCTGCCCACTGCCTCTTGTCCAATTGCTTAGCACCACCAAGCAGAGCCTGGCTCCATCCTCTTGGCACCTTCCCTGCAGATACTCATAGACATTGTTTAGGTCCTCTCTCAATTGCCTCTCCTCGAGGCTGAACAGGTCCAACACTCTCAGCCTTTCCTCCTAAGAGGCTCCTGTCCCTCAATCATCTTTGTTGCCCTCCATTGGACCTGCTCCAGGAGCTGCATGTCTCTTTTGTCCTGAGGAGCCCAGAACTGGACACAGCACTCCAGATGTGCCTCTCCAGGCCTGAGCAGTGGGGCAGGATCACCTCCCTGCCGGCAATGCTCTTCCTAATGCCCTCCATGATCCCACTGGCCTTCTTGGCCACCAGGGCACACTGCTGGCTCATGGGCAGCTTGCTGTCCACCAGCACCCCCAGGTCCTTCTCCACAGAGCTGCTTTCCAGCAGATCAGCCCCTACCCTGTACTGGTGCAGAGGGCTGTTCTTCCCCAGGTGCAAGACCCTGCCTATGCTGAATTTCAGGCAGTTCCTCTCTGCCCATCTCTCCACCCTGTTGAGGTCTTTCTGAAGGGCTGCACAGCACTCAGGGGGCATCAGCCACTCCTCACAGCTTTGTGCCCTCAGTGTACCTGCTGAGGAGGCATCTGCCCTCTCATCCAAGCCACTGATAAACAAGTTAAGCAACACTGAACCTTGTGGGACACTGCTAATTACAGGGAGGCACCACTGGTTCCTGGTTATCACAGATGACACCCGGCAAGGCTGCCCAAATACAGAGCTTGAAACCAAACCATGCTGAACCTNCCCTACCCTGTACTGGTGCAGAGGGCTGTTCTTCCCCAGGTGCAAGACCCTGCCTATGCTGAATTTCAGGCAGTTCCTCTCTGCCCATCTCTCCACCCTGTTGAGGTCTTTCTGAAGGGCTGCACAGCACTCAGGGGGCATCAGCCACTCCTCACAGCTTTGTGCCCTCAGTGTACCTGCTGAGGAGGCATCTGCCCTCTCATCCAAGCCACTGATAAACAAGTTAAGCAACACTGAACCTTGTGGGACACTGCTAATTACAGGGAGGCACCACTGGTTCCTGGTTATCACAGATGACACCCGGCAAGGCTGCCCAAATACAGAGCTTGAAACCAAACCATGCTGAACCTTGACGCAAAGCAGACGCAGTCTCTTAGGAACACATTACAGCTGACTACAAGGAAATACACTGAAAGCACAGGGGATTCTCCACAGAACAGAGTATCCATATTTAGCACACAAAGTTGGTTGTTGAGATACAAAGTTACAGCTTTGTTGAAAGATCTGTAGAAATGTTTGCATTACTTAGAAACTGAGTAACTCCTAATAAGAATTGGTTGGACCTAAATACCTGATACCATTACTGAGCCAAATGGTGCCAAGTATTAAACTAGGTTAATGTCATTAAAAGCAAAAAGTATCAGTGTGGAAGGAAAAACATTCTTGCAATACAATTTTGTGTTATTCCTGCAGGACCCACTGATGAAGAAATGATTTTTTTTTTAAAAAAGCTAATATCATAGGAATTTTAGTCTATGTGTATTTTATTTCATAGACGCCTATGGTGCATATCAGACTAAACTGCCTCGTCAAAGCCTCTGAAAATTGGTCTAGATACAGGAAGAGGCATATTCTGCATAGTAAGACCTCTGAGAAAGGCTTTTAAAAGAAACACTTTGGAGAATTCTTATTTTTTCTGATAAGACACATGGGAGTGCTTTCATTGAAGTAATTCTTTATATAAAGACAAAAAATATTTTAAAGCTTCACACACCTTCACACTTCTAGGAGCCAATGATTCCACTCAAGGATTTCTTACTACATGCAGTGAACCATCATTCACCCCAGCAATCTCCATGTCAGTAAAAATCCTTATCTGAGAAAATTTCTTGCGTGCTTTGGTGTTTGCAGGATTAGATTGTTGGTTTGCAGCTACCTGACATATGAGTCAAATATCTATTAAAAAAAAAAAAAAAAGGCCAGAAATGATTATGTTATCTACTTAGAGCAACAGGAAAAGGATGCAAGATACTAATATTTACTTAAAGACCTCTACGCCTTCCTGATGACCAAGCATGCTAATTAAAGTTTACATACCAATTATCCTAAATATCAATATAACAATAAAACAACCCATGCTATCTGAAAGAGCTATGACTCCATGCAATTAACAGTAACACATTTTTTACAGGTATTAAGTTCACTGAAATGTTGGTAAATCACTCAAGATACTCCCAGGGAGCATTAAACAGGAGAGCTTTCCAACCTCCCTGAAATCTCACCTGTACCAGAGAGTAGCGGCCAGACTCTGCTCTGAGTCAATTCCACCCAATCCAATACTAAGTCAAGGTTAGTTCATTGTAGCAGCAAAACAGAGTAAGAAAATGAGTCAGTATGTTGTTTTTGGGTACATCTTGTCGAGATCGGGAAAGGAAAATATGAGAGAGCAGAAAGACTCCACTCCAAATTACAGCAGAATACCCACTCATTTCAACACACCCAGAACACTGGAGTTTTTCAAGGGAAACTTACTGAAGTAAAAGCAATCATCAATGATATGATGGTTTTTCCATTTAAACTACTTCTTTCAAAACTTCTAAATACTTTAGAGCAATATTTTTAGTACTTTTTTTTCCAGCTTCGGATGCTCATCTTTTAAGTTCCCTCCTTTCAAAGACAAAGGAATTAAGGAAAATGCTTAGAAAATGAGTAAGACAGAAATTTAAATCAAGGGTCTAAGTAGTCTATCCTGTTAAGTTGGAGGAAATTAAAGATTTTTTTCTATCTTCAGCCATTTTATTCTTTGCAGCAAGTATTTTTGCATGTTGTCAAAACAGCCCTTATCAAAATATTTGCGATCTAACAGTCATGTTGATCCTGTGCAGTTTGAAGGAAAGCAGGGGTGAGCTGACTTCTGTGCGACACAAAAGTCAAGACTCTAACTATGCCTGCAAAAGTCAAATGGAAGATAGAATCTAAGTATAAGCAGTTTTGAAGTAACAAGGTCATCTTCACTTCAAAGAAGGTGCTTGCATCGTGGTTAAGCTCTTACTGGGCAAACAGAAACTGAGAATTCCCCATGATCTCTTATGCTCAGCTTTCCACACATTTTTGTCAGTATTGTGTAAAGTCTTTGTCAGCTAAATCCCTCTCCAGAACTGCTGCATAACTCCACTGACTTCAGGTCTCACTGTGGCCACCAGTTAAGGCAAACTCTCTTGCAATGACTCACAGCTGACCCTCTGACCTACTCTGACAGCAGGTGGTTGAGCCCTGCAAAACACCGAATGAATTGCCATTCATTACCTAGCAGCACTCCAGAACAGAAGTACAGCCCAGGAAGTATCTGGAGAGAAAATGCAGATTCAGTCACAATGGTCGTCGTGAATTAAGAATCAAAACTTTACCAAGAAAGGCAACCTCACAGAAAAAGAAGTGGTATTTTTAACATTATATATGAAATGAGCACTGCTTTATGTATTTCAGTGACATTGTTCATCAAGACATGGTATGTGTTTATATGGAACCATTTTAATCCCAAATGGAAAGGGAAACACGAGGTACTTGTAAACATCATTAACACTACAGGCTGCAGCATAATGATTATACACTTCATAAAAGCAATAGTGATTCTGACCAAAAGAGCTTTTGTTTTCAGATCAGGCCAGTTAAGAGCATATCTTTGTCTCACAGCAACATTAATATTGCATGTGCATTCCTGTATTTAGCCATCTTATGCAACAGAGGTTAAAAGAAGCAGGTAAATGTCGTCTGTAAAAGAGTAATTTTCTTGACCTTGGCATAAAAATAAATCAAAAGAAGCCATAGTGGAGAAGGGGACGAAACAGTTTTCCTCTTTCAATAATAATCCTTTTTTCTTTCCTTTCCTAGTATAAGCCTTGACAAAGCCAGTATAATACTATCCCATCACTCTGAGTGCAGGCTCTCAACTGTTTTGGTAATGAAGTATATGCCAAGGGTTCAGGGAATCTTGGAAACTGAAATACACACATGAGGTTTTTCCACCTATCTTCTAGAGAAGCAACTATCAATGGACCAACAGCACACAATTTGAAAACAGTGACAGCCTATAGAATATACACACGATCCCCTGAAGTGAAGGATAGACAGTGAAATGGCCAGCCCTCCAGGGCTGAGATGAAATATAACCTCATCCTGAGTTCAAATAACATGTAACAGACAGATTTTTCAGGCAAGTAGGCAGCTGGAAACTATTCTACCTGCAAGATGACCCTGCTAAAGTACAGGAACACTCACCTTTAACAAGCTGACAAGGTAGCTTTCTCCTACTTTGGCATTCTCCAGGAGTGGGGATGGAAATATGAGGAAGCCAGAGCAGAGAGCCCCCGTGGTACCAATCTTTCACTACATGGCTCTGTCTAAGAAACATATCCTATGTCTATAAATTAAAGCAAACCTTAGGCCATCACGAATTACAATTACTAAAGACACTGCACAAGAGGAGTTTGCTGCCTGGAGTCCTGACTATCCAAATGGTACATCTGGTGCTCCAGCTAGGTAGACCTCAGTGGCAGGACAGTGCCTTACATCAATCACACTCATTTAAAAATACTTGGAAGAACGATGCTTATCATAAACTGCCACTAATTTGAAAAATCTGTAATCAAATGAGTGAAGTCTACATTAAAAAAATCAAGGTAATAAAACCACATTTCTTTTTAGAAAGCCAACTAGTGAAGAAGTAGCATGTCGCCCAATTTTAATTTTCAGTTTCACTATGTGACACTGGGAAGTCCTGATTTCATTGTAAAAATGCTGCTGTCAGATCTGGGTTGTTAACTGATGGAAGCTTGCTTGTGTACAGAGAGCCACCTATATTACATCTCTCAGTGGACCAAAAATAATTCTTCGTTTACTTGCTTCTTTGTACTTCACCAATTTTCTATTTGCTAGTGCTCGCCCAGCATGGGGATGTTTTATTCTGGGGTGACATTCTGGTTCCTACATCACAAGTAGCTCCCCTTTGGAACAATAACTCAGAGGAGGGACTGCAGCAGCTCAGCAGCAACTGCTGTGCCCAGGCGTGCCAGAAACCATGATCTCCCTACAGCTCCAGAGGGAGAGGTTACATTAAGTATTCCCGTATTTCTGTGAGCAAGCAGCAGAATGTGATTGTCCATATGTCATAATGCTGGCGGCCAAGTGCATTTGCAAAAGCTGCAGCACTTTCACCAGGGTGTCCCCTCTGTGGAAATTAAGGTGAAAGGGCTGGTGCCCGTGTAGTTCCCATCTAATACAGGTCAGGAGGTATATAAACCCAGCTACTACCTCATGGCTTGGAAGTACTCCTGGGTCCACTGCACCATGGCAGGAATTTCCTTTATAGGAAATGCTTAAGTGCTCTATTTACTCATAGTTTCACTTCTGTTTTCTCCCTAAATACACTTCCTTTTTTTGGCCTAGCTTCCTAATCACACCCTTTAATACACCACTTTGGTTTCCTGTTCCTTGCATACAGGTGCAATTATTCCTGATCACTGCTTTTAGCCTCCATCAAAAGCACAAATTTCAAGTTAGCATCACTGAACATTTGATTTGCTGAAGAAACACTCCTTTTCAGTCACTGAAAGTCCTGTCAGAGGCAATCACATAATATATTTACCTTCCAAAAGTGATCAGTTGCATCATTACCGATGATAAGAAACCAAAATCTGCAATGGGGTGGAGAGGAGGGAGAATTTTTTTAGAAGAAAAAAACTCAACACACTTGTCTTTAAGGTTTTCATCTAGAGATGACTGGAAATGCATTGTGCCCAAGGGCATCTAATACTAGGTCAATTAGCTCTCTGCACTGTCTCCATTTCAGTGTCTCATTGTCAGCAGCAAGAAGATTTTCATCAGAGAAAAATACTGAGAAATGTCAAGAAACCTCTCAGAGCAGAGACTGTCAAAGAATTATTTATGAATGAAAGCTGCTCACATGAGTAAAGCTGTAAGGTATTCAGACGCCAGGACAGGAAGAAAAAACACATACACATACTGTGAACACTTCTAAGTTAGAAACACCAATTAAAATAATTTCATAAATGTAAATGGATCTATATCATAAACTCTTAAAAGCAAATATGAATGGCAAAACTCTAATCCAATTATCAACAGTAACAAAATATATGTATATGCTGCACATTTTCAATGCATCAGACACAAAACCAAATTTTATAGCCCATGAAATAGCAAAAGCCGGGTATCAGCCGTGTAGTTGAAAATGGAAGATAAACAGAGGCTTAACACACATGGATTTGAATTTGCCTAGAAAAGTACTTCCCTTGCTTTATCACAACTGTTTGAGAAGCGATAAATATTTAAATATCATTAGCAAAATGCCATTATTTAACTGACAGTTATAAAATCATACTCCAAATGTAAAGTCTTTTAGACAAAGTAATTCTGTTCTAGCATGGCAAATGCTTAGTTACTAGTGAACACAGAGCAACAGCAGAACACTTCACACTTGGCAAAGTTTGAAATAATATTATTCTGCTTCAGTAAGAATCTATAAGTAAAAAATGAGATATTTAACAAGCTATGCAGGATTTATTACCTTTGAAATGTTACTCTAATTTGCAAGATATAATCAGGTTTCCAAGGAACAATGCTAAAATGCAATAAAGGATCCAGATCTCATTCCTTAGCAACTCCTTCCATTTAATCATAAAAACAAGATAAATCCAGTTTGCCAAAAATGAAAAGATGGACGAGGCAGATAGGAAACAAATCAGTTAAGTACAGGCATCAGAAACTACAGTATGAGATGGCATACAAATCCTGTGGTTGACGGATAAATCTGTCAGATAAATCCAGAAGAATTAGAACTGACACTAAACCTAAGGTTTGAGCAGAAGCTAGTACCAGTGCACAACAGGAAGAACGAAGCAGAGATGTTTCAGACTTGTCTCTGCTTTGAAAATCCCCTAGCTTTACTGATTTTTGTCATCACTCGATCACAATTTTTACAATAACATATTTCAGAAAATATTATATTCCTATAAACTGGGATCTTACTGACAGTATTTGCATTGTCTGATGGTGCATTCCAAAAAGTAGCTCTATCGCAGTGCTCCCGAGAAATACCACACATAGCAAATTCAAAGGAGACCTTACATAACATTCAATAAGCAAATGCATAACTTGCTGAGAACACAAACTTGATTTCTGGCAAGGGATGATGATACAGCTTCCCTGCACCTCAAAATAAGGTACCCCTGCCTTATCAAATAAGGGTAGTATTTCATGTGTCAGAAGTACTAAGCAAACCAGAAGTAATACAGAAATTAATTGTTAATGAAAGTATTTGTGAGCCTGTTGTACTTTTTTTTCCCTTTCTGGGAGAGCAACAAGGTCAGAGAATCTTGGACAGCTACTGCTACTAGGCGTTGCCAAAAAGGTGGTTTTGCATTGTCTGAAGACCAAGGCAATGAACATCCTCCAGGCACCCCTTTTCCCACTAAGCCTACACAGGCAGTAGCTCACCTCAGCCAGTCCTCACTGCCTCTCACACACTAAGTGTCAATAACTATTCCTCCACGACTCAGAGAGCAAGAGTGCAAAAACTGAAAAACCAAGGAAGTTACTAACAAATTACAGAAATTCAAGGAGGTTTTTCTTGTAATATGCTTAACCATCACAAGGAATAGACTGCAGTGGCTACCGTATTTACTACTTCATTTTATCACCCTGTAGTGCCTAAGAGACTAAACATCTAAACCAGTTCCTGTCAATGCAGCCTGATGATCAAAGGAGATGAAGGGAATTTAAGAAAGGCTCATTAACAACTATATGACAAAAGGGGAGAACCATCAAGGCATGCAAAAAAGAGTGAAAACTTGAATGTTTATGTTGATATACCTGGTGTAATTGCAAATGAAGATTACACATTCAGCATTTCCTACCTCCTCCTAAACACCATGGTTTTGTTACAAGCAAAGACATATTACAAGCTCAGCATTTCAGCACACCAGAGGGACTAATTAGGACAGCACTATGTAGTCCATGAGTTTTGCCAGACCAAAACAAGGACCTCTGTATCGGACAGTTTCTTCAACTATTCTTCAAGTGGAAGAGCCATTTATGACTTTCTTTGCACAAAACTGATTTCAGTATGATCAGGTGATGTAAAGCAGCACTAAATCTAAGTATTATTTACCATATATTTAAAAGGCCAGAAACTACAATAGCATTAGCAGATCTACTGAAACACAAATGTGTCACATGAAGAGTTAATGCACTCCTACTCAACTACCTCAATTCATTATTTGAAGCAACAGTCTTCTGATTATTGCAATATTTACTTCTGTCTCAGAAGAGAGAGGAAAAAAAAAAATCATGTGCCAAATTTTTTATGTGGTGAGATTCCTTCCTATACCAGAGATAATCTTTAATTCAGTTTGACATACTGTTTTCATTAAAACAAGCTTACTTTCAGCATAATCATAACAGGTAAGGATTATGTTAAACCTTTTTCTCAGCTGAAGGCCTAGCTTTTCTTTAAGTGATGTCATGACCTTCTCCAAATAAATTAACCTGTCCAGTACAGATGTTGACATTTCATATCAAGAAAGAGAACCACACTGTAAATAAAGAGCTACAGAAATATGTGTCAGCAGTGACTTGGCAAAGGTTTAAGACTGGTGCAAGTATTTCTGGTATGAAAAACAGAAGAAAGCTGCAGGTGTGAAGAATGCTTCTGTGAAGAGGAAATAGGGCGGGCTGACACCTTAACACTTAGCCAAATACTGTATTTGATAAGAATGCAGAAAATCAGTTAAAATCTTTGAAGCTACTACATTTTAGAAAGCAAAGCAGGGAGAGAATACAGAAGAAAAACAGTTCCTTCAAGAGTTTATGTTTGCTTTTATGTATTTGTGTCTGTGTGTGTGCATGCACGTAAATGTGTACACATGTGTTTGTGTGTGTACAGAAAACATCTCTGACCAATCACTTAAAACAGCTTGCGGCAAAAATAAAGTACCCTGCACTCTCTCCAAAACATAGTTCAAACAACAAGAAATAGAGACTTAAAAACATTATAGAAAAGTATGAACTTGTGTCTTCCCACTCTCCCTAACACACTAAAAAGGCAGAAGGGAAAAACAAATTTTAAGTATTTACAGCACATTTGGCAAAAATGCAAAATGCAGAACTTCCATACTCAACAAAATTCAGACTAACACAGTACAGCAAATACCATGTTAGACTTTACTTAAAAGATCCTAGAAAAATAAAAAATTGATCTGAAGCATTATTAGTGAGAGGTATTAGTCACACAGCCCAGCCTTTTGCCTTGGGATTTTGGGGGAAGGCCGCCGAGCCCTTTCCATCGTTTCCTCTCACAGCTTTTTGCAGAGGAAAAGGATCTACCAAGGGAGTCAAGGAGCTGCTGGTGAGGTCACCCAGAGAGCTGTGGGCAGACACCTACAGCACCACTCTACAGTTCCCAGGGGAAGTTCACAGTGCAGGATGGAGATGAAAGCTGAGGAACAGCAGAGGAAGACCGTCCAACCTAAAACGACTCACCCAAGTTAAAATACGGGGAAATACACTGGGGAGTGTTTCCAGCTAGCAGCCCCAACCCAAACTGGTCAACGAAAGTATTATTCCTAAATTCTTCTAAGAAGTCTGTTACTAGTGACTTGTACAAGAAACCTTCTTGGATTCACTTCAAAGCAGAGAATTGCACCTGGGCCTATTTCTGTTTTATCTTCTGGCAAGCTGGCAGAACATTTTTCTCTGGATAAAAAGTTTCTAACTATAGAAGTGAGAGGCATTATGTTTTAGAGTAGCAAGGGAATAAAATTATACTGTCCATATATTCCTCCACACCTGCAAACCTGTTCTATCAACAGCATGAAAGACTCTTTACAGAACGAGTAGAGCTCTGAAACAAACTGCATTACCAAAACTGCCTGACCTCATAGAGCCCTTCCTATTTAAGGAGAGTGTTAAAAGAATCAAACCCTTTGTGGTCTTAGCAAGAATCAATATTATTGTAATAATTGTGAAATGCCTTCATTGCTATTTGCAATGAGATTTTTTGGTCCTATTTTCACAGGGATATCTTGTTGCTAAATTATCCACCAAAAAAAGGGAAAATGGAGTTAAATAGCTGATATAACTGGCATATAGCTAGAGCTTAGCAACTGTAAATGGCCTCCAAAAGAGGAGGAAAACAGTTTCTGTGAATCATCCTGCTATTTTTTTTAATTAAAATGTGATTTGTATCTTTTCTACAGATAGAAGGAAGGTTTACTGCCTCCAATTTTACTAGAACTGGGAAGTTCAATAGTTGACTCCCTAGCAAAACACAGCTCCACATTCAGCAGAGACAGTTATAAGCTGTGGTGTTATGTTTGTTTGGTTTTTTTTTAAAGATAGTTATTTATCATTTAGTTGGGGTAATATTGTGCCACAGAAGTTTGTAGACTCACTTCTGCAGATGTTCAAACAGGATTTACAGAACACGCTGCAGAACACTCACTCTAACGAAGCCTGCACCTCCCGAGGTCCCCGACATGGCTCCTGCCATTCCAGAAGCAGGAATGAGGGCTCCCAAGAGCCGAGTCGCGCCCACGAGAGCGTCAGGGCAGGTGCTGTAGGTCGCTGGGAACACGTGTCTCCGCACACCGCTACCCGCGGCGCTGCGAGGGCACACGCTGCACTTCCACGGGGCTTGGGCCACTGAGCGCACAAGCCTTGCTCGTTCGACACAGGGACAAAAAAAAATCTGTGGTGATTTTTGGTTTTATTTTTCACACTGCTATTTGCATAACTGTTAAGATTACAGAATAGCACTGGCAGTTGTAACACATATTCTCATACAAATGTTTTTAAGTGATTTGTGAACATTGTCCATGTATTAGGATATTACCACTGCTGCAAAAATCCTTTCCCTCACTATACAGGTTTTCATTGTTATCATTTAGGCCCTAAATATTTCCTTTTTCCACAGACTTTTGCATACATGGTCTCTCATGGAACTACCTTTTGCAATGAAAAACTAACTTGGAGAAGTTGGAAGAGCCCTCAAAATTCTCTAAGATCAGGCTGGACTACAGACGAGATTTGTTTTATAAAATGTTCATATTTTTCGTCAATGAAGGATTTCTATTAAAATGAGAAATGTTCTAAAGTTCAACAGTTTATATGAATTTAAATGTATTTGGCCAAAATAGTCAATGCCAATGCCTAGAAAATTTAGGTAGCACCACTATAGAGCATTTATTTTGGAAAACATGCATAAAATTTCCAATCAATGTTCTGCTGCTGAAAGGCTTTTCTTCAAAAAAACAAAAACCGAAAAACTTTCAAAGACTTTCAAAGACCACAACACAAATAGCATTAGCTGGTTTTTTTCCCAGGTTTTCCTAAATCATCACCTGATTTTACCTTGATTTGCCCAGAACTGAAAACCCCACGGTAGCTGTGATGTGTTCCCATCTTAATCAAAAATGCAATGGAGTGATCATGCCAAAGGTAGAAAGAGCAGATCACACCACCATGATGTCACCTAAGCAAATCTAGTATGTTTTCTACCTTAACCAAAGAGAAACACAATTCTCATCAGCAGTGAGCAAACCAACTGTATGTAAAAAAATCATGTTTATTAAAACACTTAACCATTTACTTACCATTAAGCACGTGCACAAATCTCTCCCTTGCAGTGCTAACTCTATTCAGAGACCAAAAATAACTGATCTAAAAATCAGCCTTTTTTTTTGCAGGAATGCACTCAGTTTTCTTCTAGCCCTCTTTGACTTCCAAACTCTTCCTACGCATCTGTAACACATGGAGCAGCTGCAGGGATGCCATTTTATAGAGTGCAGTAACCTTGCTTCCTGCTGCAGCTGTACTCTGGCTACCCAGTAGTGCAGCAGAGCTCCCTGCAATTCTCCAAATTTCTCACTAGGTATCTGTTTTGCCAGCCTTGCAGGTGCCTGTAGCTCAGGCTGTCGGCTAACTGCACCCACATACACCTTCTGCCCCTCAGACCATTTCTGTTCCTCCTGCTACGGCAAAGTCTACCCAAGCCCCCTTTCTTCCAATCAAGGATAGCTTAAGTAAGGTCAGCTTCTCCTTTCCAGATGTGAAAGATGGAAGTGAGGCACAACACAGGTCTCAGGCTTTATTTACCCTCCTACACCTGCAATCAGGCCTGAGGAAGCAAGGATCAGATGGGGAGAGGAAAATGGAGCAGAAATGAAGATACTTATTTTTCCTGTGACAGAAGGACTAAGAACACCATTTTCTGTAGTAGCTTAGATCAGCTGTTCTCCTTTCAGTCAGTGAACAAATGTGACATAATACCTAAATCAGAGAAGCACTTTCATTGTTCTTCCTCCATCTCTAGGAATGGCCGAGATTAACAGGAAGCCTAGAGAATCTGGAATTATAGCAATATTGCCAGCTTCTGCAAAGAAGCAACACCTGATAGCTCACCAAGAGGGTAATACTAATGTCTGTGCACGTTTTAGTGAGTTAAACATTCTACTCAACTCATTTCTGTATTCATGGATGGAAAACAACTTGATAAAAGCATGTTTCTTTTTTAGTGTGATAGTACAACTTCATTCAAAAATCTATTTGTGAAAGGACTGCAAAAAAATGGCCAAAGGATCTCCCACATATGTGCATGCAACCACATAGAGTAAGTAATCTTTTTACAGGTAAATCCGAAGACTAGAAAGATCAAATTGTTCATGAGCACTTAAACCTGTTCTGCCAGTGACAGTTTTCTTCAGCGCTCAGAGGAAGCCGCAGTGCTGAAAGCACTTCAGTTCAGCCCTCATTATCACTGCTATGCAAGGATGAATGCAAGGCATGTTATTCCCCAGTTTGTGATGAACAGATCTTGAGTACAGGAAGCTTCAGGCTTCTGTAACAGCCAGGCTCTGGTGGCCCGTGTTATGCAACACTTACTAATACCTCCAAATTAAAAAATGAGCCTTGCATGCCGTAACTATGAAATTTTTACACGTTGGTATGATCATATAGATTTTTATGCTAATAAGTCAAATGACTTTTTGAGGAATCAGCCAGTACATTACAGGATATGACTTTATATTCAGTTGTAAAGCACTGGTGTATTCTGGAGTAAGGGAGAGACTTTATTTTGGACTTAGACACAAAATTAGCAATCAGAAGCTTAAAATGCTTTACCACTGCCACACTACATTATTTTTTAGCAAGTTCTGTTACATTAGCTCTCTGTTCTTTAACAGGAGCACCTGCCAGAAGGAGCTGACAAATTTGTGAAAAAGCAGAAATAATTTTCCAAGTGATTCCTGATAACTTAACAACACCTATAAAACCAGTAAGGATGAATGGCCCAAAGCCACTTCCAAAATTCATACGGTTCACTGTTCAATCCACCGGGCACAGAGAACAGCGTGCATAAGATGAGACAAATAAAATCAGAAGTCAGATTTTTTAAAGAGCTGCCCACAGCAATAAGATCCATAGTTCTGTGAAAGCCAACCATATAACACAAAACTGTTTATTTTTCTCTGCAATGCATTTTAACATGTGGAACACATGGAAATCGCAGGGCAGCTTTATTTTTTTTGTGAACGCTTATGTATATCACTCATAACCATACCAAGAAGTTCCATGGCATCTCAGTCCATAATGGAAACAGATAGGTTTTAGGAAAAGATACAAAGATGGATAGTGTGTGGTCTCTTTTGCTGCCAGGAATATTTTTTTATTATTATTATTCCTGGTATCAATGCAAAGTAGTTATTCAAACGTCCATAAAATGAAAAATCATTTTGTCTTTAAAAGAACTGTAAGTACATCTGATTAGAAAATTCGATGGAAGAATATTTTTCATACATAGGCTAACAAAATTTGGAACACATCCTGCGAAAATGTGATGGAAGAAATACAGAAATAATTACAAAGATGTACAATGGAAATTAAGTTGAAATTTATGTTAAAAAACATATTACATTTTTAATAATTTCCTTTAAATTGATATCATACGTGCTTGGTATTTCCAGAAATGGCCCAAGCAAAGTAATCAACATGGTAACAGATACTGCTATTGATTGAAAATGAAGCATCTTGGTTGTCTCCTTTTCAGTATGGAATTTTAAAATACCACCTTTACATTTCAATTCCTAATAATAAAAGAAAACAAAACAGCATAAAAGGTTAACATTCCACATGGTTGGTGTCTGATGGAAACACTTGCATTCTAAAATACAGGCTGGGGGCAGGGCATTACAATCCTTGGCCCCATCCCAGCTCATAGGATGGTTTGGGTTGGAAGGGGACCTTGAAGATCATCTTGTTCCAACCCCTGCCATGGGCAGGGACACCTTCCACTAGACCAAGTCGCTCAGAGCCCCACCCAACCTGGCTTTGAACACCTCTAGGGGAGGGGAAATGCACCACAACTTCCCTGGGCCACTTGTTCCCGTGCCTCATCACCCTCACAGCAAAGAACTTTTACCTAATATCTAATCTAAACCTACTCTCTTCCAATTTGAACCTGTTCCCCCTTGTTCTGTCACTATATGCTTTTGTAAAAATAATTTAATCCAAGCACGTTGAAAATTAGGATAGAATCTTCAAGAAAACAGCATGGATAAAGATCGGATTCATTTTAGCTGTGAGGACAGCCAGATGACAGAGGTAGAATTAGACTAACACCTGAACTGTGACCCAGAAATCACCAAGAGGAAAAATGGAAGAGAAAGTATGCCAAGAGGAAGGACAACAATAATTACACATGATGCAGTATCATTGGGTCTTGCCATTTTTGTCACATACTGCTATAAATCACAGGAGAGTCAAGAACATCGCTCTCCCTTCACCCAGGCACACATTTCCCAGAAGGATGCAGACTCAAAGAGACAGGTTAGTGCTGAACTGAGATGGGAGAGAAACACAGCTGCCAACACTAAAATATACCTGCATGTGAGAAATTTTGTTTCAAAATAAATACACCACCAAATGTATTATTTACACACAAAACTCTGCAGTGATCTGAGAACACAAAAAAAAAAAAAAAAGATGGAGAAAAAGCTGATTTCTCTCCGGATTTTTTCTTTCCCTCTTCTTCCTTTCAAATAATGATACAGACTCCATGGAACCTCTCTGGTAACATTCAGTTTAAAAATCTGTGGGGTTTTTTGCTTATATTGTTCAGGTGTAAAAAAATACTCCCGAGTGGAAAAAAAGAAGTCATATTAATTGAGAAGTATTACACAACTGAATATGGTATTTTAGAACAGACTTGTGCAACCATGGCTACAGATGTATTTACACGTTCCACCTCTACTACCTCTAACATTAATGAACACTCACCGTTGTGACAAATGTGCAATATACACAATGTTTAGAGGAAAATTCAGCCCACTCCTAAAAACACACACATGATCCTCCACCATCTACACATGAGTACACATGTGAGGAAAATCTTCCCCGTCAATCACATCAGACAACAACATAAATGCACAGTTCATATTTTGGGTTTGTCCTCTAAAGTAACAACAGCTAGAGAAGAAAAGTGGAGTCTTGTTTCACCTGGGACGAGTTTAAAAGGCTCTGAGCAATGACAATTCTGACATGGTAGCTGAGTCAGTTCAGGTTTAATCAGCCACAATTTCTGTGTCCGAGCCCTTCGGCACTGACTGCTGAACGCTTTCTATAAACACACTACCTCAATATTCTTGTAATTTGCAAGACTACCACCATTCAGAATCCACTCAGAACATTTTTGTTTGGTTATTAAGAGTTCAGAACAGGCTGAAGGCAGGACCTGGTGTTATTTGTTTGTTGGTAGCATAGACAATTCTGGTTTTACAGCTCTCACAACACTGAAGTTCCAACAGTTCGTGTATATACACATAGCACTGAGATTTGTGGGTTCAATTTTTTGTCATGCCTCTGCTGGGACGGTGGAAGGCTTGAAGGTTTTGACATTAAAGACTGACCTAATTAAAGGTGAATCACTCTTCCCAGCTATAGAGTAGCCAAGTTTTGAAGCACCACACCCCATCATATCATGAGGGTGGAAGCAGACCAGAACCCTGGAACATCTGCTGACAAGTTTATACCTGAAAAATAATTCATTTGATATAGGGTAGCAACTATGCAGCTATCCCTGAGAAAATTCAAATTGAGAAGGATTAGTCAAACTCTGTTTAGATAAATATGTATATTTACTTATATATTAATATGAAAACTGCTTACATGTGAACTTTCAGATCCTATTTCCATGCCCTGTTCCTTTGGTTTCAGCCTTTTTTAGTCTCCTCCACATTTTTGTATTGCTTTTAAGTTTTTCCTGCTTTGTGTAACTATAAGCACTTTGCTTGAAAACACTATATTGTGTACTATATTCATTATTTAGTTTGCTATTTGCCTCCTGCAAATAGCAATAATATAGGAAAACGCAGTGCATAATGAACGTTCATGCAAAATATATAATAATAATAATTTAGAGGTTGTATTACTTCTTCTTTAATATATATTTTAATGGTAAGAAATGGCACTAAAACTTTTCTCCAGCATTAGCATATGGCACTTCTTAATACAGAAAAAAAAATTTAATTTCCACAGAAATATCATATATATATATATACACACATATGCATATGTATTTATATACATACACATAGGGTAATATACTGATTCCATGATAAGTAAGTCGATGCATTTTTAGAAGTGAAGATCAAGACTATTTGCTCTTCCTTCAGTCTATTTCCAGTATGTTTCACTCTATCACACTTTTCTTGACTTCAGTCTTTCTCTATGATGTGCTACAGTTCATATCAGTCTCACCTGCCTGATTTTTCTGAGTAGCCCATAAACCAATATGCATGTGTTTCACTGGATTATTACATAAAGTATTTAATATATTTTTCATTATGCTACTGTTCTCTTTTTGCAGTTATAAGATAATTACCAAATCCTCTGACTTTCCATCTTAGTTTCCTCTGAATTTCAGGTTTAGGATTGCAGGTACTAACACAATTCCTCAAGATCAGAGCTCAGGCAACAAATGTAAATTGTCTTTTAAAAAAATTTCATTATCCTGAATTTGGAAAGTTCACAGAACCACTACAATGGACAATACAATTACAAAATAGCCCTACTTTGAGATTTCTGAAAATGTACTCCATAAAAAATCCAGAGGCAGAACTAAAGCATGTGACTTTATTCCAGTTTCTCCATCTATAAAATCAGGTAATTATATTTAACTACTTCACTGAATACTCTTAAGCCCTTATTATATATAAAATTTGTGAAGCTTTTAAAACTGTCAAGACATGACAGAACTGGAATCAGAATAGAGGGGCTCCATTATTCTCCCAGTTAGAAATAAACACAGAAGTTCAGAGATTTATACATTACTAAGGCTCAAAGAGAATACATTCTAGCTTTTTGTTAAGCTCAATACCTAAACTCAAAGAACCTTTTTACTTAAGGCTTTTTTCCACCCTTTAATCTTGCAACTCTTCTTTGAACCGTCATCTATTTTCTCTTTTATTTGTAGTCACTAGAACTAGAGAAAACAATCCAGCGTTAGATCTCCCAGAGCCATAGTACCATCTCCCTTCCCATTCCCACACTTTCTAGCTTACGTACTCGGAGCTCCTGTCAGCCCTTCAGCTGTACATGTTTTACACAGGATGGAGTCTACTGCTCCAAAAGAAGCTCTATGTCCTTGTCCCTTCATGTCCATTTGCTGTGTTAAAGCAAAGATCTTGTTTTGCCCAGTTTGACAAGCACAATCACTCATCCATTTGCTCTATTCATTATTATTTTCTTGATCTTTGAGTATTCTATAGACTTCTTAATTGATTACTCTTACATGGGCAGATAAAAATGTTCAAGTGTGGAGGATTGGCAGCCGACTGGTACACACAGATACTGAAGGACCACCAAAATCTTCCCTTAGGTCTAATTCACCTACTGTGTGTCCTTCTCACCCTGCATCATTCTTGACTCTTCATGAAAATGCCAAAAAGCACCAATGGAGTAAACTTACGGAAAATATGTATTTTCTCACTACTTCCTTGTCAACAGCCCAATGTATATAAGCACCTCAAAAATACAGCAAGAGTAGTAGTGTTACAGGGCCTTTTTTTAACCAACTTTAATGCTGACAAGCATTAGCAATATCCTGTGATTCTCCTCTCTCCTTTATTTACCAAGCCCTACATCAGTTACTCCATCATTTTACCTGGACCATAATCTGGGATTATAACTACCTCAGTTATCTAGTCTCCTATGCTGGTGCTCAGCCAAGATTCTCCTGTCCTCCTGATACGCCAACACTTTTGTAAATCAATAGTGAGAGTCCAACATTAACTTCTTTGTCAGCTCTGTTTGGATTAAACTATCTTCAGACTTTGAAACAGCCACGCTGAAAACTGGACTTCCATCTAAGTACCTGCTGTCCCAGACTATATGCCTCTAGGAGGCAACAAATCTTTTTTTCCACATGATTCTGCATTTTAAACAAAACACACCCTTCCTATCCAACCATCAATCTGCTCTCAAGCAGGAAACTCAAATACAATCAACAATATGTGATTTTCCTTCTCACCTAAGCAGTCTATATAAGCAAAGGTACCTCAAAAGAAAGCTCTACCACTGCATGAAAGAAAATAACTGCAACAATGACATTCTTCCCACTGCAGGCTTGGTTTATTCCTTGTATAGACATATGACTGCAACATAGCACAGTAAAAATGCTAATGGGACAAATGGAAGAAAGAGGTGCTTTAATATGTTTGTAGAACTATGAAAAGCTAGAAATGTTTCCGCTCAAGGAATATATGTCAAAATTCAGACAGAAGACACTGTTTCAAATATACATAAGGCAATGTAAGAGAAGAATAGGCTCTTACTTTTCCATGTGAATTACTGGAGGTACCTTAAAAAAAATAGGCAGAAAATTCATCTCCTATTCTCTGTGATGTTTCAGCTTATCTGAGAAATAAAGGCTCAAATGGAGTAGCTTTGGTACCCAAAGTAGCCAATCTTTTGTGCTGGTTTGCATCAACATTTCAAAAATCAAGGAAAAAAATTCTCAGAACAAATATTGATCAATTGCTCTGTCAAGCTGATGCTGAACTCAGAAACATCAAAATGCTTTTGAGGGTCCTCTTCAATATTTATGTTGCAAATAATCAGGAGTTTTGTTTTATTACTGAGTGGGTTTTGTTGCTGGGGACTGGGATGGAGGCTCAGGGAAGAGAGGGGGGAAGGAGGGAGATTTCATGCCTATAAAAGCGCAATTGAAGATCAGACTAAAGCACATTTAAAGACTTCCAGTAAGAAACTGTGACCAAGACTTAAAACACACTGAAGAAGCAGCTTCATCTTGAACTTTGGGAGCAGCTGTGCTCTCACTGCCCTTCCCCCAACACAGGAAACAGACCTAGAAACAAAAATAAGACAGGAATGCTCCTGTGCAAGCTAATGTTGTTGGCGTCTTAAACATCCACTACTCTTGTGCCAAAAAAAATGAAACCCAGGAGGATTTAACACTTCAAAGGATAGTGAGACACTGCTTTAAACATAGAATTTTCTACCAGAGACAGATATTCTTTCATTTTGTAAACAAACTGGAAGAATGTTATCATGAGTGCATGTTAAGACAGATTTCATTTATATTCCTGTACTACTTATGCACAAATACACCACTGCATATTACACTTTTACCCATTTTAGACTACAGTTAATGCTGTAGCAGTGTTATCTCCCACAAGGAAAAAAAATGCAGCAGTTGAATCTTCTGATACTTTCCAAAACATTACAACATGCAGTTTGAAAGCTTAACAGTACAGAGAAATGTTTGACAAAGAAGTTCTCTCCTTATTAAGCAATGATACATAATTATATGTTCAAGGAGAATGAGAGTAACATCTTGCCAAAGGAACATATGGCCACAAATGCTACTCATGGTATTTCCAACTACAAATTATAGTTATGCTTTCACTTGTGTTATTAAGAACTTGGCCTTTGTTCTGTCTATTTAATTTTCTAAACAAAGGTAAAAAGACAGGAAGGAAAGTGAGTGGTAGGCTACATTCTCTAAAAACACCAAACCAAACCAACAACTTCATCTAATTCTGACAAGTACAAATAATCTCCATGGCTTGCTCTGCTTCACTCACCATAAACAACTCATGTTTTCAACACTTAATTTAATATTTTGCAGGCTAATGGAAACTTTACATAATGCATTCTCCCTCATAAAGCTAAAATGTTAACACAAATGGGATTGAGATCTTGATATGGAGAGAAAGCAAATGTTATCTTCTCAAAATCTACAGGCTAACAAACATGATGTGGAGGATGGGATGAGCACTGATATGAAGCAAGGAAGGAGGGGAAAATAATCTTATTTTAGAAGGGTTTCTGCATCTCTTTCTAAGCGTAGCACCCCCAGCCATACCTCTCTCAATAGTGTTTTAATGTTTGATTAAAATAGTTTCTTGATCCCTCCTCATTCTACTAGTGTCCTCCCTGTGGCAGGACAGGAAAAACAGACTGAAAAACAACAGTCGATGTGGTTATTAACAGTTATATTTCACTGTCACTGAAAATTCAGTAAGTATTGTCAGATTAGTCCTCACTCACAACAAATTCCAATTCCAGTGGATTCCTTTTACTTAAAAAAAAAAATAAATGAAAAAAGAAAAAAAATAGTATGTTTGATCTTTTCTTTGTGCCTTGAGAGTTCAGGACAGGCAGCACTCGTGCCTTCAGCACCTGTTAATAATTTCTCAGTAGAATGTATAGAGCAAAAGCAGGTGAAGGGAGGCTTTCAAGTTTTAACCATTCCATCCATGTACCTCATCCCATCCAAACACATAGTGAGGTCCCTCCCTTAAAGCACCACTTCTTTACAGCTATAACTAGCAAGAGGGAAATGACTTATTGTTGGCGTAGCATTTCAAAAACTGTGCAAAGTAATGTAAATGGTTTCCAGTTTCAGGGGATTTCATTCTAAATACAGGTAATTAAATCTCAGCATAATGAGAAAACAAAAGCAAGCACTGATCACATCCTGGATATGTCAGTCCAGGAAAAATCATCATCAGACATGGTAAGCATAACTCTGAACAACCAATATTTCTCTTGACCTGTCTTCCAATTACCAATATAATCTCCTTCCTCCAGAATAAAAAATTGGCAAATTTTCTGATAGAAAATCTGCATGCTTTCAGAATGCTCTGCTTATTATAGCAAGATGGAACATACACAGCAGCTCAGTTGTCCACTCTACCGCCATTTCACAAGTCTTTTCTCCCTGTTTTCCATGAAGTCATATTTATATCTACTACATTTTCTGTAACCATTGCTAAGAATAAGCATCTCATTACTAGAGAAAGGTTTTATAATCTAATACAATGTGGTTCAAACCACTTGATACTTGCTGGGTTACAACAAGGAGATGGATAAACGGACTAAGGTTTAGACAGGTTATAACAGAATTATAAAAAAAAAAATAAACATGGCAGAACTTTTAGCAGAACGGCTCCACCTACACAGGTGGTACTGGGCTATCACACTGGTTTTTACACTGACATCACTACTGGAGAATAAGCTCCTTATGCCTGGAAAACAGTATCAAGAACAGATTGTAACAAACCCTTTTACTTGACTCTCCAGAGTGGACGTTCCAAAATACCTGAACCCACACTCAGAGCAGGCTTTTCATTAAGTCCAAATGTAAAGGAATGCCTGGGTACTTTTTTTTCCCTCTGTTTTGCATGGTTACAGGATGTATGCTCAACCTGATCTGTGAGATACTAAGCTCTACAGGTCTAGTAACAAAAACAAGAGGAGCTTCACAGCTATAGGATAGGATAGGCTAGGCTAGGCTAGGCTAGGCTAGGCTAGGCTAGGCTAGGATAGGATAGGATAGGATAGGATAGGATAGGATTTCAGGTGGAAGGGACCTACAACTCTCACTAGTCCCAAGCTGACCAGTCCAGGGCTGGCCAAGAGTTAAAGCACATTGTAAGGGCACTGTCCAAGCCCTTAAGCACTGTCAGCCTTGAGGCATTGACCACCACTCTAGGAAGCCTGTTCCAACGTTTGACCACCCTCTTGGCAAAGTAACTCTTCCTGATGTCCAGTCTAAACACAGCCTGGCGCAGCTCTGAGACACTCCCACACATCCTTTCACTGGCTTCCAGGGAGATGAGATTAGCACCTCCCTCTCTGCTTTCCCTCCTTAGGAAGCTGTTGAGAGCAATGAGGTTGCTTCCCAGTCTCCTTCTCCCCAAGGAGACAAGCCCAAAGTCCTCAGCTGCTCCTCTCAGCTGCCTTCCAGCCCTTTTCACCACATTTGTTGACTTCCTCTGGACACAGTCGAGGACCTTCACATTCTTGTTAAATTTTGGGCCCAAAACAAGTGCTCAAGGTAAGGCTGAACTGATGCTGAATACAGAGGGCAAATCACCTCTTCTGAGTGGCTGGTGATGCTGTTGGATGCACTCCTAGGTGCAGCTTGCCCTCCTAGGACCAGCCTGGATGAGAACCGTACCACAACTAATTTCAAGAAATGTACATACTGACAGAGGCAGGCATTTTGTTACATATAAGTTGTGTTTTGAAATGTCAGCTGGGCCATAATCAAAAATAACCAATATTAAAATGTAATGAAAATCCACATTCCTATTGTAGGTTAGGGTGCAAATGTTGTCTAAAAATAAATTAGCCTTTATGTATCACACATTGCACCCCAAGATCTCAAAACAAAATTTATACATGCTTTTCTACATAGCATAGTAACAAAAAGTCCTTGTGCAAGTGTTACAGAAATTAACTATGTAAGAAGTCTTAATTATCAGCAAAAATTCTCTAGTTGCTTGATAATAAATATATATGATGATCCTGCATCATATTCCAAACAGAAGGTTTTAAACTTGCAGCTTACAAAGCTGCTTCATACCTCCAGCATGTGGTATATGCTCATTTTCATCCATCTAAAAATACCACATTTGTAAAAATCTAATCTCTAGAAACATGACTAGATGGCCTTAAAATAGTCAAGTTTGCTGACGGATTTATAACTTTATCTGCATTTCACAATTACACTCAAAAGCGTATTTTAAAAAGAGTAAGTTCATGCCCCTTCCACAAATAGGCATTTGCAACAGGCTTTGAATTAAGTTCATACCAGACTGCAGCTCACATAACGAATAAATATGTTCTTCTATAAGCAGCAGAACTAAAGGAATCTGGGGTTTGATACTTTCATACACCAGGCCTGCTGAAGAGCCTCACAAACTCCTGCTATTACTCAGACAATTACGCCATATGCGACCTGGCCAGTCAGTGCTGCCCCACGCAATGAACCACAACTACCCAGGAGCTCTTCCCATTTTGTGAGGAAATGGCATGACTTTGGTCTCCTTTACCCCCTCAGCTGCTAATCCTTACAACACCTGGAGGAATTCCTTATCTTCGAGCACATTAACACTGTGGAACGTGGCTGATGTTTAACAGAACCAAGTGTTCTGTTCTGGGAGGAATGGAGTGACAGACAATGCCAAATTGCACATTAGGAAAAGGTTCTTCACCTGGAGGGTAGCTGGCCACTGGAACTGGCTCCCCAGGGAAATGGTCAAAGCACCAAGCCCGCTGGAGGAGGCATCTTGGACAACGCTTTTAATCCTATGGCACTCCTGTGAGGAGCAGGGAGTTAGACTTGATGACCCTTCTGGGCCACTTCACACTTGAGATATTCTATAATTTTATGAATCCAAACTATGGATTTTGTTTCTTAGGAGAACCTCAATAATGCTTAGATAGGTAACGTACACCTAATCAAGATGCCTGAGCTCCCACATAGCTCATGCTACTGAAGGGAAGTTCGTGGCCTGATCCACTTTTTCCTTTTTACCATAAAAACTCTGGCTTCTGCTGGCAAGTGCTGAAATCAGAGAGAAGTCACTCCAGCTGTAGCTGGTAATGTGCCCACGGTGCACAAACTGATTACTTCAGTTTCTTTTTCCTCTCAACCTGTTCATACTCTTACGCTCAGGCAGTGCGAGTTAAGATCCAGTGAAATGGCTCTACTTGTCAGCAGAGCCAAACACCTAAGCGACGCAACATTGCGCAGCACAGAGCCAGGCAAGCGACTTCACAAGCGAAAAGCATGGTGCTTTATATGCACGTCCTCGTTACAGATAAGTACTGTGTTCCAGTCTAAGCAGCTCTATTCTTAACAGACTACTGGCTTTTTAATTTTAAATGCAGTAATACTGAGATTTTAACAAATTCTTAAATAGGACGAATTCATAAATATAAAGAGTTATTTGAACTGAATTGTGCTGGTGACTAATAGGCCTGTTCCTCGATCTATCATACTTTTGAAGTTACGAAAATATACAGTAAATGAAGCTCCGGATGATGATATTTAGCTGTCTTGGAAGTTCCTTTATGTTCTGCCAACTTCAATTCTGATTTGGACTAGAATGGTAACTGGTAAACAATAATCTGGCATGCACTCATTAGCAGAAAAACAAACAATATATTTTTAAAATTACAATATACCAGATAAATTTCCTTTTCACAGTAGAAGACTTCAGCTTCTAGTCCAATGTACTTGCTTTATTTTGTTGCTGACTGCAAAATGGCCTAAAAATACTCTATTACACATTAGGCTTTTAGCTCTAAGACCTTTCGTTTAGGTATTGCTACTTCTTTTCTCTCCCTTTCCCTCCATTTTGAGACACCGTCTGTGTGAAATATGCTCAATTTCAACCAAGTGGGGTAGAATAGTTTCACAGGTTAAATCAGTTGTCATTCTTATGTTTGCTTTTACAGATTTGAAAGTGATTTCATTATATTCTTACTATTTAAAAAATACCCTCACCATGAGGTAAAACATCCAACAGACCAGATGGGAAAAACAGTGACCTTGAAGGACTACAGTGACACTGAATGTGACAAGTGTCTCAAATAAGCAAGAGACAAAAAGAGAATTTAAAAAAAAAGGAAATCACATAGATTTCTTTTTTATAATAATCAGCTATCACTTATCAAAACATTTTTAGTGGAAGTATTTTTAAATACATACAGGTAGTTAAAAATTAAGAAAGTATGTATTGTTTTAAGCTTACGATCCTTAGCTTCTAATTAATAGCATCTTTGTTATTTTAGGAGCCTCATGGGTATTTAGAGGGCTAAACTGCAATAAAACCAAGATACATAAATGAAACCTATTAAGGTCGTCTTGGTCAATAAAAACTAATTGCATCAAACAATAGCCGCAGATGACGGACAGCCCTTGCCAGTGGGCAGGAGAGGAGGAGAGCATATCCTACAGCCCCTAGCACCCGGGAAAGGCTGTCATCCATCCCTGTTCCGCAGCTCGTGTCTCCTCCAACCCCAGCCCTCTTGCCCACCAACAGGAAGCGATTTGACAATAATATTTCACCAGCCATATGGCTGTGCCAGGCAAGTTCGGCCTTGCTGCCTTACACTGCTGCTGTTAACCTACTCCCTGGCTTCCCAGGCCGTCTGCCGGCTGACGCGTTTTGCCACAGTAAGCACCCGTGGCAAAGCTTTCTTTCTCATATTCTCTGGGGAGAGGAACAGAGGCTCCATCACACGTGTTGCACTGTCCGAGAAGATGCCTTACCCGGGCAAGGGGGGAACTGTGAGCAGCAACACGCCTGAGGAGCCAGGCACTGAGCAGTGCCTGCAACGCCCGAGTGCAGACCCTGCCAGGGCAGGATGCTGGTCCCCAGCACTGGGGACACATGGCAGACACGGCCCCACAGGCTGACCTCACAGCAGTTCTGGAAAATATTGCAAACTATGTCCTTTAACAATACAAAAGACATTCACATTGTTTCTCAAAATGGCTGGGTAAACGAAGCCTAGTGCCTGCCTTAGACAGAAAGCCTTTGAAAAATCCTGTCTCATGCAAGAGGGATAAAGCACCTCAAACATTTATAAACTAACCAAACTCTGCATATACACTGTCTGGGAACTCCACGAGTTCCCTTTTTCCTACATTATGAACCAGACTGCATATTTACAACCATTTCCTTCATCTGACTAAAGCTTCATCTGCGATCCCCACACCTGTCTTTTCATTCTGCCCTTTGAATACCACTATAATTTATTCAATTCCTTTGGCGACAGGCCTCCTTCATCTCACAAGGGAGCATTAACTTCTCTAAGGATTGTAACAGGAGGAACTAACCGTGACTGGACAATGTTTGAAATGTACACTTTTTTCTTTTAGTTGCAGAATGAGTCTGCATTGCTGGTGGATATAAAATTCAGACTGGAGATACAGAGATAACTTGAAAGAAAATTTCAAAGCACAATTCTACACAGGTATGTCTCATGAGCAATTAAGAGAGTTGCAAACTTTCTCATTACTAAACACTGTGTTATTTACATAGAAGCCTCCCAGACTTGTTCTTCCCTAAGAGCATTGTGGGCAGCAGTCAAACATTCCTCTGCCCAGCCTTCACTGAGAGGGGGCTGGGGACACCCAAAGATTAAACATGAACCACAAAGACAAACCAGAAGGCCCAACAAGTAGGTGTTCACTGCCCACTGAAAGCTCTTGGTTACCAGGTACTGTTTTTAAAACCTACAAAGTAGAAGTAAGATGGATTTTAAAACTCTTCAACTCCAGACAGGAAATTCTTAGGAATTATAACCTAGCAATGAAGGTCAAGTCCTAAACATACAGACACACACACATACACTTAGCTTTCTGCACACAACTGCTGCTGTTTATTCCTGTGAAACTCTTGTGAATGCAGTTAAGCACAGACATAAATATTGAACACCTACAGCCACATCCTATATGACGGAAATGTCTGGTCTACAATAGAGACACATATTTCACAGAAATATAAAGTACATAAATACATTTGTAAGAAGTTTCCCTTTCTGGTTTTTTTTTTTAAGTCAAACTATTTAAAGTTCAACTTCAGCATATTCATAGAATCATAGAATGGTTTTAGTCGAAAGGGACCTTAAAGGGACCTTAAATATCATCTCATTCCAACACCCCTGCCATGGGCAGGGACACACTTCCCACTAGACCAGGCCCCATCACGACCCTGCTTTGAACACTTCTATTCATCAAAATACAACAAACAGCACTTTGGTTTTAATGTTGAAGAAGTGAAAGTCTAGATATTAAGGGGGAAATGGCTTAAGTTAACTTCTACACTGAAGTAAGTTCAAGGAGGAAAAAGACATATTTGTAACTGGCAAAAAGATCCATTCTCAGCTATAAACACAGCTCCTTTTTAGATCAGTGTCAACCTGTACAGTACTGGCAATCATACAACAGCCAAAACAGTCTGCAACTATTGCAGAAACAACTGGAATAAAGGCATTTATGTCTATGCAGGGAAGCATGATGGATAAGATCAACATTTTAGCCTAATTCTGATCTTGTTCCATCAGGCATAATCAGCTCCTTTATATAAATACTTTTATCATCCGCATTTTAATTAACGTGCCTGCAACTACAATGACAAAATTACAGTTTCTTAAAATAAGAAAACTTTTTTTAGTGGAAAATTAAGTATATCTGTCCAGCAGACAAACAACTGGATATGATCCAAAGTTTGCATTGCCTAAGCGAGGCAACTCTTTGATTTAGAAGACGTGAAAATACTAATATGTCTTTACTCTTCTCCCCAAACACACACCTAAGTGTACCAGGAGAACCACGAATAGCAACTGTTCTTATGAGAATGTTTTTCATGAAAAGTTCACTTTACCTCCCACACACATCAAGTTGACAACTGAGAATCAATTCAAAATGTAAGCACCTATGTCCTAAAGCAACCTATCAGTGCTCAGTTAACAAGTCTGTCATCTGCTTAACTTTGTTTTGGTGAGGGATGTTGGGGCTTCGGTTTTTTGTCTGGGGTTTTTAGGGTTTTTATTTTTTTCTTTGGTTGGTTGTTTGGTTTTTTGGGTGGGTTTTGTTGTTGTTGTTTTGGTTTTTTTTTTCCTTTTAATTTTGTTTTGTTCTGGTTTACTTTCATGGGGTTTTTTTAAAGACTCATCAACAGAACAATTTGTAGCAATGTATTAATGCTTGCAGAACCAATTTTCTCTTTCAGAAAGGCCAATTCTCAATTAAAGGCTGAAACTGGTGCTGTGTAAATTCTTACCTTCAAGGGATCAGTCTCTGTAAGTTACTGTTTTGCTACTAGCTTCAACCAGACCTACCATGGATAAGAATCAGGGAGAAGATCAAACCTGGGGGAAAGCTGGCATGCGTGCCTCTCTCCAATAAAACCACACCATATCAGCACTGTTGTTTGCTTCTCTATCTCTCTTGCCCCCTCTCCCCCAAAAGGAACATTAAATGTAGTAAGTGAAGCAAGAGTTGCACGATCAAAATAATTTATTTCTCAGCAGTGTGATGTGGCACACACGAACACCTCACCAAACACCACTTTTCACAGGAAGCAGGCTAGCCGAGAATAGGCTTTGAAACTATCAGGTTCAAAAACTGTGAAACCAATGGTGAGAGAAACCTTTTGGGAACAACAATTGCATAAGCTCAACAAAAATCTGCCAGATACGTGAGGGTTCCTCCTGCAACCTCACTGTGCTCCTTTTCTCTAAGTCATTATGGTTTACTTCCGAACATTTCCCTTTGAAAGGTGTCTTGAAACAGTAGCTTGCTGATGTACTAGATGTCTTCTCATGTTTCCAATCACTAGAGCTGAAGAAACAAATTAGATACTATAACAGCCTCTTTCCATTACAAGCTGCATGCCTCTCTGACGGGTTTTTTTACTGCATCAGAGAGACTCGTAACTAACACTTCTAAGGAATTTTGTGAATCCAAGAAAAAGTACTAAATAATAATTCTAGAGAAAGCTATTAGGTAGTATCCGTAGTGTTGAACAATTAAGCCAACTGTTTTCCTAGGTCAACAATGCAAATTTGTTATATTGATTTTGGCTGTCAAAGACTTGTTACTAGCAATCAAAACTTTAAATGTATGTCTAGATTTTCATTTCATAGTTTCTGTGGCTTGAAATTAATGGTCAATATTTAAACACTCTACAGTATGCTTCATACAGGCCAATATTCTCAATCTAAACAAAAAGAGGAAAAAAAAGAGAAGTCTAAGGTACTATCTCATAGGTCCTAAACTCCTCTATGGACCGGAACAGTACATAACATTTTGTTCTTCACATCAAATTTCTTCCAATAAATACCCTACACTAAGTTCTCAACCAGCTTGATGACACTTCTAAGCTCTAGAGAAAAAAGAAGAAACCTCCAAGCCAGTGCAATATGCATGTAATTCTTACATAGTACAGTTCATAATTTGATACTGCTAAATTCTACACATTTATACACATAATTAATAAGTAAATCTGACTAATTTTAAGAAGCATTTGGGTCTTTTTTTTTTTTGCATCAGGTCACTATATCTCATATTGTTTCTTTAGTGTTACTGTTTGTTTAAAGAAGAACAAGATTCCCAATTCCTACTGTTTCAGCCACAAAACAAGTTCTCATGGTTTTTTACTTCAGAAATATTTGTAACAAATAGTAAACAGAATCACTACTACAGCAATAGTACATCTTCTCACTACATCAAATATTACGTTAAATGAAGCTAAGCACATATAGTAAAACAAACTTGGTACCAATTTACAACAGAGACCCTCTAACCCCTACACAAACCATAAACCACCTGCACAGTCACCCATATATTAAATGTGAGAAGCTGCTGCTAAGCATCAGTGTCAAATTTTTCCATTTCAAGAAACGTATGCACACGGGAAAAAACCCACCCAATCCATATACGGACTGGTAGTAGTCACTTGGTAGGATCTTTTTCTTTAAAATATTTTTTAACGTAACACTTTATTTAACTTAGGGTAAAAAGATGGAGGTGATCTTATCTTGGCAGAATGTTATGACGTATCCCTGTACTAAGACAAATTATTTATCCAGGCACTACGGAGCCACCAATTCCTCTGACTTCAACTGGAACTGTCCCTACCCAAGGCTTCTGATAAACAAGCCACTTATTTAGCTATCTATATTCAAAAATGTTGGCTTCTAAAGCACCCAGCCACTATACACGCTACAGACACAAATTATTAACAACATAATCAGCATGAGCCATAGCCACTATACAATCAGTCTTGAGTGTCTGTCATAAAAGCACAGAAATAATGAGGTGCAGGTAATGTTCATGTTTACTTCCATTTAGGTTAAACTCAACAGTCTGATCTCGCCTGATAGCAACCGCAAAATACCTCTGGCTTTAGATCCGGGTCGCTACAGGATGAGAGCAGCACTTTTTTCCTAAAAACGTAGTCAAGAGAGACATCACCAGTATATCAAATTTGCTGGTGCTCTAGCTGAAGAAGCCCACAGCTTTTCCAAAAGCAGTTTAATGCCTCTAAATGCAGATTAAATGGCAGTCACAGCTATGCAAGAGAGTTTAAAGCAATTGGCTGCCTTTGGAAAAAAACTCCAACTGTATGGTCTGAATTACTTTTTGCACTGTATGTGCTAGAATGGTCTTAAGACTGAAGGTAACAGCTGTTACCTCAGTGGGACAGTATTTTTTGTGTGTATCATAATTATATGGTAATATTTCTGGAAGGCAACACATTTTGTTCGGGAAGCGTTTACAACAAGAAGTTAAGCCATGTCAAGTCCTAGTGACAAAGGAAGTTGCTGGAGTGACGACGTGGCATTACTGCACCACTCGGAATAAAGCAATAATTTCACACATAGCATACAGCTTTAAGAAACGCAAGAAAGCAAGCTTCAGGGAAGGAAATGGCATGTATACAAATATTGATAATAAATAATAATAAACAGAAGGTCTGTTCATCACATTATGCAGAACCTGGAAGAAATCATTATTCATCTGCTTGCCTGCTCAGCCTATTTTAGTGCAGGCTGCAGGAAATAATTTCCAATACTGGGAAAAAAAAACAAAACCAAGACATACAGGTGGAGGCTTTCTGTATCTGATTTCATCAGAACTCTGAAATGTAAGTGTTGGAAACCAGAATGATCAAATTAAAGACTACAAAACAGACTAAGCCTACCACAAAATAAATGGAAAAAATCCATGTATGTACACGCATTATAAGGAAATGAGAAAGAGGGAGTCATCCTCAGCTCCTTGAGCCAATGGTTATCATGCTGAAAACAGAAAATCTAGTTAGCAAAAATATTTTGATTAGGCAACTTTCCCTTTGGAATAAACTAGAAAGAAGGAAGGAGTCAGATTTACTTTGTCCTTTTGTAGGCAACTCTTGAAGAAATTATAGCAATAGTCCTAACTTTCAGTATTTCTAGAAATGTCATATACTAACTATAAAGCGCAGTTAATCTTTTCTTCTTATGCACACACAAAAAAAGGTAAAACAGTTTATTACATTTCAATCTAAGAGGTTAGCACATTGCTATTTACTTTTACTGGCAGTGTGCCCAAATACCCCAGATCTGCAAGACTGATAGTGAAAAGGAAAATATTTCAGGCCTCAAAGACAGCAGATCTATGGTTGCCTGGAATGTGTAAACAGCCAGAGCCTGTTTTACTTCCCACCCCCACTCTCACCATACACACCTCCTCTACCTCACCCCTCCTAACATTAGCAAGGAGTGCTGCTCTCAAGCAAAGGAGAGAACACAAATGTAGTAACATCAAGTAACAAAATTCTTGACATTTTAAGATGCAAGAATTTGGATTTACTGAAATAAGATGTTGCCATATAAATAGCTGTAGTCTAAAAACAAAACCAGTACTGCATAAGACCCTGAAAAAAAAAGAAAAGAAAGATCAGTTGAGCAGGCTTCCTACATGACAGACCTGGTAAACACAAACTAAGGGAATCCAAATGCTTCTCTACAGATTATTCCTTGTGCAATTAAGGATCAGCTAGATCTGTATTCTATCAGAGAAAATACAGTTCAAAGTCCTACATACGAGAAGGGATATTTCATAAATATCTACACAATGTAACCAAACTGATGCCAAAATTTAATGTTGGTATAAATTACCCTCTGTAAAAACAAGGATTATTACTTGCATAATGATATATACACCCACAAAGCAGTAAGTCATAAAAATAGATATCATCGCATCCTAAAGAAGTTTACAATATAATTAGACCATTTTTTAAAACTCTTTAAATTTGTGGACCAGTAAAGATACCTTGCACAGTAAAACTGAACAATGACAACAGACTACCTCCTTTTTTTCTTAACTTCACAGCTCTCTATAAAAACAATCCTGTGTACACTAGTAGCTTGCAGACCATGATTTTAAACTGCAGAATTACAGAACTGATAAATATTACTGTTGTCATTTACCTAGTAGCTTTAGTCTTCAAAACCAAATCAAACCAAAACACACCAAAAAAAAAAAAAAGGTCATTAAAACTGATGAGCAAATGGATGTATATGATGGGAAGCTTGTAACATTTGAATGAATAAAAAGAGAAAACACTGGGGGAAAAAATAAATATAGTATAGTATGGTCAAACACTGAAAGGCAGTCTCATAATGTTGTTTACAAATAACAGGTCACACAGCTCTCCCACTTTCCTTCTATTAATTTTACTGGTTTTATGAACGCATTTGGCAAACATTCAGAAGAACACATCCATAGGCTAATGAGGGTAAAATGCTGGCTCAAAGGAGACATAAGCAAACGCTCTGTCAGTAGACTATTTGCAAACAGTTGAAATCAATAATAAATTCAACCTAACGAAATGCAATGCATACAAACAGAAATTAAAAGACTGAGGCAACTGGCAAATACATGAATGATGTTTCAGGCCACAGGGCACACTTTCTCACATACGTTCAGCACATTAAATAGGCTGGCAAGACATTGGCTCCACTTGAGACACCAGAATGTACCATATGTACTTCTAAAGACAAAAATAACAATTAAGACAATGCTAATGGTGTAAGTAGCAAAATATTTATTTAAGATCACTACCTGTAGGATGTTTGAGTCATCAAATGAAAAATAGTTAGAAAATTTCTATTTAAGATGAGAAAAATAAATGTCATGATCCTTCTGTGTAATTTTCCTTATCTACTCCAGTCAAACACAGAGCAACCACCCCAGCCAAAAACAGTAAGTTAAAATAAAAAAGGCTGATATATCCTCTCTACAGAGGCTATGGTGCTTGCAGCCCTTACACAAGACAAGCATCCAGTGGCAGTCCGAGGTGCTGGGCTTTGTATGTGGTAGGTCACATTTGGCAGAACAGTTTTGAGACTACTCATGGTCCAGACGGGCAATGAGACCATCTTGCCACTGCCTGCCAGTCACTGCCAGAGTTTATTAAACCTCGTGATGTGGCCCTTGCCTGAAAAACTAAGGGCACTTGACTGAAAAAGGTCATAGGTTCCAACCATCCACCTGTGCAGGTCACTTTTCAATGTGTATGTTTGCAACCAAGTCTTACACTTTATACTGCAAAATATTAAGCCCAGTAAATTTTGACACAGCCAACATAGCTCTTGCACGTTTTGAAGAAACCAGGCTCTAAATCTCAACTTCACATTTGTCATCTACAGAAACTTCCAAGAACGTGGAGACAATTCAGATAAGAACAGTATTCAAAATAGACCATGAAAGTTATGGCATACAAAAAAACCTACTTATGTGGGCTAGGGGAAAGGAGATGGACATCACAATTTCCACTTCATTACAGGAACACTGCCTGTTGGGACTAAAGCTAAAATCATGCACATCATCTGCTGCTATAAAAAAGGCTCAGAAACATTTACTTAACCAGTCAAGAATCTGTGCTGCCATCATATAAGGCCTGATCCTAGAAGTCTCCTGCACAAGCCAAACACATTTTTGCAACATCAGGCCATAGCTATACCAGGATTTGTTGAACGTTCAGAACACAATTGTATCACCAACTCTGTCCTTGCTGGAGTTACCTGGGTATCATGGAGCTGTCAGAAAAGAAAGACTGTGGAGCACAGAAAATATCCATTAAAATGAAACCTCTTAAACTCCACTGCAAACCCCAACAGATTTGTTTTGCTGTGGAGGGAGGTAATTAAAAGAAAGGCTTAAAAGCAATTACAAAAAGTTTGAAGAAAAAAATGAAAAAAGGCTTGTTCTGAGGCAAACTAATACCCTAAACCCAACTCTGTTAGCCAGGAAACTAACTTACATATTAATAGAAGATTAACAAATTAAAGCTCTAACTTTAAACTGAACACTGAAAGGGAGAAAAAACTTTTTGTTTCATGATTTTCTTTTGATACTTTGCTACCCTAATGGATAAACTGATGGAAAAACGGGATTATCCTTTAGTAAGTAGAGCTTTACATTCACGTTTTACTAAACTAGCAAGAAAATAAACTGACAATGTGTTTTGCTGTTTAAAATTCTTCAAGAGCAGTCATTAATAAAGTCTTCACAGTAATTCTGTAGGATGGCAGGCAGATAACATTCCACTATAAGTTGAATGTAAATGATTTACCCAGCTGTGGAAAGGTGTGCCCTATTAATTGCCTTGTGAGCTTGTTAAAGGAACAGATTTTTTCTTTCTTTTCATAGATACATATATTCAAACTTACATTAAAAAAAAAGGAAAAATGTTTTACTTCAAAAGCTCATGGCAAAATTAATACAGGAGCAAACAACTACAAAATCATTCACTGCAATTATCTGAGCACTTTTTAAATAGGTAGAAGATGCAGGTCACGATATTATTTTTAGTAAGAGGAAATTAAATTTCGTTCACACTGGACTTCATGTACACAAACATCTGCTGTGCACAACAAATCTTATCTACGAAGCCACCATTCAGCATACATGATCAAACTGACAATATATAATTGTATTTAACGTGTTGTCATTAGAGAACACAGAACTCTTGCATGTTTCAAGTGGTTTTTAAACTGCAAATATATGCTGCTGGTAACACAGTAGAAGAATCTATTGCTTAGCCTAAGCAAAATTTAAAACAGAAGATGTAATCCACAGTGAGGCACATATGCATACAAACATGTAAAACATTAGAAAAACACAAAAAGCCATTGCTGCAACCACAAAATAACATATTATAGAGTACCCGCATATCATACCTACTATCATCATGACACTGTATAAATGCACAGGAATTAAGTGTTTTGAAGACATGTCATCTTAGCCAAGCAAAAAAAAAAACAACCAAAAAATCAAAAAGTTTACAAAATTCCTAGAAGAATTTCTTTGTCCACTTGATGGTCAGCAGGTTAAAAACAGTGAATTTTAGCTTTTGAGGTAGCCTACTCCCAACTCTTCTTCCTTCTCCTTGTACAGTTCCCTTGAGGGCTTAAGCTACATTCCACTTGTTACCTAACTTCTATCCAGCACTACCAGACTATGCAGTAACGACAGGATGGTGGTCTCCCAGAAAAGTAACTTTCATTTATCAGCAGTGAGGGAAACCATTATGCTAATGCTTTAGTAAATTTCAGCTCTATGTAATAAACAGGTTCTTTCCTTCCACTCTAATATTGCATTTTGAGCCACCTTTCAACTTCAGGGTTTTTTTTTTTCCAAGCACATAAAATCCTGTGAGAATGAAGCTGGATGAATTTTTATGATACACTGTCATGCACTAATTTTAAACTAATTGGCTCATTTAAATTAACTGATTATGTAAGACACTTACTGATAGAAGCAGAAGTATCAGAGCTGAGAGTGTTTGGGTTTTTTAGTACAAAACCAGATTCCTTCAAATACAAATTAGCATTGTTATTGAGTTACAACACCAGCAACCCAAACAAACCCAGTAGTAGTCAAAATGAAAATAAAGAAACCTTGAATAGTTTTCACAGAATGATAAAAAATCTGTCTTGTGAACACCCTGTAATGTTACTAAAAATGTACTCGCTTCTGCTCCTTACTTTCAGTTTTTGAGAACTGGCATAGGAAGGAAGATGTTTTCCTCATTAGAATAATCCTCAGGCATGCCTTTTATCTGTGTCTGCCAGATTAGAGTATTTTAGTTTAAAAGTCAACAATTGAAAAAGTAAACTATATAAACTACAGAAGCTCTTACATTAAAAAGGACAAAACTAAAGCCAAAAAAAAAAAAAAACCCCAACCAAAGAGGAAAGTTAAGCTACAAGGAGAGAGATTTTAGTCCACATATTCGGTAGCACTACCAATACCTTCTGAAATATTTAGAAAATATTTCATGTGTTTCAACCAATTCTATACCCAAATTCTTAGAGGTCTAACTCATGTGTACATGTAAAATAGGCATGAAAAGGGTTAAGTTTGTTTTGTGACTGTAAAAAACAACAGATAAATATCCTTGGAAACTAATCCCCACAATATGAACCGGCACTGTCTGTGCTTGGATTCCCATTTCTAACAGATCAGCAAAGCTCGACCCTATCTGTGAAGAACGAAATGGAAGAGGGCAATTTTACCTCAATCTCTCTGTCAAGATCAGGGTTTAAATTTTTCTTCTAAGAGCAACCAAAAACAAAAACAAAAAGTTCTTATGTTTGAATGCATGTCCCAGTGCCAGCTGTCGCCTCCTGGTCTCACGAGGCGCAGTCAGATGTACAAGCACAGTATGCACTCCTGACCTTGCCACATCTCAACAAGCTCATAATTAAAGGGTACCGCACCTCTGTCTTCTCCCAAAACCTGACATCCAGCCTGGCCCAGCCTACAGTCATTTCACTGGCTCTGCAACACCTCAGGTGCTGCTGACCTGAGCACATCCTAGTTCAGGGTGTGAGAGTCAAGCCACTGCATGTTGGCACCACTCTCCAGCCTCAGGGTGACACCTTTTTTTCTCCAAAACTACTTTTTGGAGTACTTAAGGCTATCCATGTACATGTATATACGTGCACATGCATGCACTCACACAGAGCAATTAGTGTAAATTTTAAACAGTATTTGTGAAACTGATTCCTATTCTACAATCCCAGCTGAGACTATGTGCTAACACAAGTCTTTATACTAATGGGTCTCTGGACACACACATATCCTCTGCCAGTAGCAACCAAACTAAACCCATTGCTACAGTGAACAAGCAACTTGTAGCTGCTAAATGACGCTGAAACTATTGTGTTGTTATAACAATTCCTCATTCTGTTACCAACAGACATGGGTTTACAAAAAAAAAAAATCCATATTTTTCTTCAATTTATAAAAATCTCATGTATTTATTAACTGCACACTGTGAAGGTCAATTCTTTTGGAAGAACATCTTTCCAATTATTTTGCTGTAGGCTACGGGGTTGTGTTCAAATTAACACAAACTCCACAGTGGACACTTCTAAGCATGAAACACAACAACAGCTGTATACATGTTAATCACAACAATGCAACTGCTCCCTTTCAGCAGGGCCTCTGTAACATGACTATTTGATTTGGAAATATAAAATCATAAATACTTGGCATCACTCTTGAACTAGCAAATATTCTGCAGAGTCACCATTCAGTGGCAGAGGCTTAATGAAGAGCTGATGGTGCTACACAGCAAAATATAGCAGAAGCCAAAGTTTGCCACTGTACATCCAGTGCAGTTTGCTGCCTTCAAAAAGGAGTACAACAAATGCATTATGCTGCAGAATGACAAAAAGAATCTATCCACCAAAGTAAAATCCTCTTTGTTTTCTTGAAGACAATGTCAAAGCATATTTTCCAAGTAATTTAAATGCCTAAGGGAAAAATGTTGACTTTTTTGCTCTATCGGTAATTTATTGGAGATATGGGAAAGTTGTGTTTCAATAGGAAAAAACCCATAAAATCATAATTAATGTTACTACATTTTTTCATTTAATAAAACTATGATTTTATATAACAGAATGCATTCTAATGCCTCTACACAGTAGCAAGAGGTTAAACTGTAACTAAGAATTAGCAGCTTAAATGAAACTTAGGTCAGTAAATGCAATTACACTTCGAATGGCACTGGAGTGATGTATACAGCAACTGTTACATACTAATGGAGAACACGGGTCTTTAAAAAGCTTTGTTTCACCTTCCAGTAGCAAAGGGTCAATAAAACTTACTACTTAATTAGACAAGAGTATTCTGATGAGCATATATACAGAGAGAGAATTGTTAGACATTATCAGTACTACTTATCTGTTCAGAAAAAGGCCAAAAGTCGTGTAACCTAAGCATCAAGGCACCGTTTGTCCACATGTTCAGTGTGCTGTGTAACTTCGCCTAGCAAATGACTAAGGTTCAACACCCAAGCCAAAATGTAGTTATGCAATGCACTTAGCTAAAATATAAAAATAATTGTTTCTTCATACTACAGTACTATCATCATGATTTTGCACTGCATGAACACCACAGGGTTCTTGGCAGAAATTTCCATTGTAACTTCGCATAAAATTATGACTTTTTACAAGCACTCCAGTTTAAACAAGACACATATTAACTGTTCATACTAACAATAGAGGCAATCAAGAAATGGGGTTAAACATCATGATGCCCCTTCAATTGCATAAAGTGGACAGGATTACAAAGATGGAAGCCACACCATCAGATGCACGCAACCCCAAGCTGCAGTCATGCTCATAACCCAAAGTATAGAAAGGGACTGGTGGCTGGGACTCCAATAGAAGATAACAGAGGCAATATACTCTCTCTTCTCAAACAACAAATGAAGAAATGCAGGAGAAAAAAATGAAGAAATACTACTGCTACAGGCCAGTATTTCTAGTATCATTTAAAATAAGTACAAATATGCATAGGAAAAGTGTCTCAACAAAAGCAGCGTGAAAGGCCTGTACACCTTTACCTTTAAAAACTGTCACATACCAATTTGCTTTCATTTAAGTTAGCAGAAGCAATTTTATATGTCTACAGAATTATTAAACATTAGTAACTATAATTTATGAATTCTATCTAGGACAAAATCTCCACACATGAAGAAAATTGGTAAGCAACTATGATGTTTTCTTAATGAACACCCTTTCTTCAACTGCTTCTAGCTTTTACATAGCCCTAGCTTTGGGGGACTTCCTGTGACTGTAAAACGAAATACTATCAGTCATCCTTAGATAAAATTCCATTATATCAATGACCAGAGAACAACAACAAAAAAAAGCCTTTAAAATAGTCTCTTGTATACTGAAGAAAAGAAAAATAACCTAAACCCTATTTTTCACCTTTGTATGCTTGTTTCAGTATCATTAAAATGACAGATTTTGTAGTGACAGGAAGGCTGCTATTCCTATGTACAGCCGTAGTTCCAATGTTTTTGTTTAATTTCAACCAACTTGTCCAAGTAGGCCATTTGGTAGAAACCTATAAATGGCACCCAGGGGGTCTGGGTTCTTGCTGTAAAGAGGTCAGCTATTTCCTCCTAACTAAAAATAGGCAAGATGAGGGAGGGGAAGAGGGAGTGGAGTTTTAATTTAGCAGCTGAAAAAAGAGTTTACAAAATTACTTCCATCTTGCCTCATAATGAAGATTATGAAAAAAAGAAGCTGTCCCAAGAGTTACAAAACCTGGATCGCTTTATAAGCATGCTGGTATACATAATCTAAAATAATAGGAATTAAAAGAGCAGTAACAAAGCAAATGCGGGTTATGGATCACATTATGACGCCCACCCCTGTTTGGGCAGAGCAGACAGATTTACCAGCAGCAGTGCCGCCAGGTGTTAACAACTCTCCTCTCTCCTACCAGCTGAGATCACACCGTGGTCATGCAGATATGGCACTACAATCAGTTGCTGTTCCCCTGAGTCAGTTTTTTCCAGCATTTACGCTCCTGGCTTTTTGTCTCCCTCACTTACATTACAACCTGTTTAGGGTGAGAACCACCGTCTACAATATTCCCCAAATGGCCCTGATTTGAATGGGGGCCCCTTGGCACTACTAAAATACAAACAGCACCAGTTTAATACAACATGAATTCTAACTCTGGACTTTTAGCAGCAGCAAAGGCCAAGGGCTAGCAGCACTGAAGCACGCACCGATCCCGCTACCTGCGGCAACCACCCAGCAACCTAAACCTAAAACCTGGGATGGCTTTTCCAGCCTCATCTCCACAATGAACCAAATTCAGCACATCGCTAAATGCTAAGCGTATCACGCTGCTGACTTAGCTACTGAGAAATAAGATCCCATCCACACTGAGAAACATTCTCCCCTACTCCTTCCAAGCAAAAGGATGACAGGCCTTTAACAGCTGCTGCTGCCAGAAGAGGACTCTCCATTCAGGAAGCTCTTCCAGGAGCCATGGCACATTAGACATACCAAGTGGACAGCACGTCTACTTCTGGCCCCTGTCATTACAAAAATGAGAAAAGCCCATCTGACAATCAACGACAGGACCAAAACAGCATGAAACTGAATCAGGGGAGGTTTAGGTTAGATAGCAGGCAAATGTTTTTCACCCCACTGAGGATGGCTGGGTACTGGAACAGGGTCCCCAGGGAAGAGATCACAGCAGCAAGCCTGACAGTGTTCAAAACATGGTGGGATTCTTAGGGTTGTCCTGCACAGAGCCAGGAGCTGGACTCAGTCCTGGTGGGTGCCTTCTAACTCAGCATATTCTATGATTCGGTGAAAACTGGGCAAACTGGTGGAGCAGAAATCTGACAATTCCAGGTACCCCTTTCTTAGCAATGACTTCACTTATTTTTGCTCTTTAGATACTTATTGTGGAGAATATCTGGAATCATTTTTAAAAAAAGGAAGCAGTAGCATAGTTCACAGCAGTGACATAGCTAAGAACACTGTAATCATCTTACTCAGTTGGGTGGGGGAAGGGCAGAGGATGTATTCAGATGACAACTTATCTGCAGAGGGGTTTTTTAATGTCCTAAGAGACCTGGACAATTGTGTAGTTGCCAGCGTTTACATGTATGTGTAATTTTTAATCCTCTTTGCTTCTGAGACAAGCTTTTTCATCTTAGGGGGAGAAAAAAATGACCTTAAAATCATAGAATATACTGAGTTGGAAGAGGCTCACAAGGACCATCAAGTCCAACTCCTGTCCCTGCACAGGACATCTGAAGAATTGCACCATGTGCCTGAGAGAATTGTCCAAATGCTTCTTGAACCCTATCAGGCTTAGTGCTGTGACCACTTCCCTGGGGAGCCTGTTCCAGTGCCCAACCACCCTCTGAATGGAGACCCTTTTCTTAACATCCGACCTAAACTTGAGCACACACGGCTTCAGGCCATTTCCTCAGGTCCTGTCACAGGTCACCACACAGAAGAGATCAGTGTCTGCCCCTCTGCTTTCCCTCGTGAGGAAGCTGTGGACTACAATAACGTCTCCCCTCAGTCTCCTCTAATCTGAACAAGCCAAGGGACTTCAGCCACTCCTCATACGGCTTCCTCTCAAGACCCTTCACACCTTCGTGGTCCTCCTTTGGACACTCTCTAACAGCTGAATGTCTTTCGTATACTGCGGCACCCAAAACTGACCCCAGCGCGCGAGGTGAGGCAGCCCCAGCTCAGAGCAGAGCGGGACAATCCCCTCTCTTGCCCAGCTGGCGATGCTGTGCCTGATGCCCTCAGGACACGGGTGGCTCTCCTGGCTGCCAGGGCACAATGACTCATGTTCAACTTGCCACGGACCAGGACCCCCAGGTCCCTCTCCTGGCACTGCTTTCCAGCATCTCATTACCCAGTCTGTCTGCACATCCAGGGTTGCCTTGCCCCTGGTTATTGCATAGCTCACTGAAGGTGTTAAACACTGAGACAACTACAGCAGCTCTGCTCCAATCTCCACTGTTTTTACCATTATTACATGTAGCACAAGAGAGGTTTAACGCATTTTTAATGTGATAGCATCCTCCCCCTCTTGCTTTCCTTTTTCCTCCCACCCCCTCTACAAATCTTCTGTGGGAAAGCTTCCCTGTTTTACTATTGCTGTCGTTGAGATGTTGCAATTATTATCTGTAATTGTTTTTAAAAAAAGCTAAACAAAAAAACCCCCAAAAACGCCAAAACACACACTAGGACAAATCCGGCTCTCTTTGCCAACAACATCTGCTATCACAGAATGAATATATTTAATTTAAAATCTGCCCAATGTCTCTGTATAGGACAGAACACTGACTGCAGGACAGGCAGAGGCCTAAATCCAGCATGTGCAGTCACAAGGTACACAAGGTATATGATGTTAAACCTTATACATGCCACATGAGTAGTCTTGGTTAAAAGACCACTAATAAATGGGGTAAAGAAGAAAAATATGACATTATATTTGTCAAGAGCAAAGACCTTGCACTTATTACCTACAACCAGATCTCCCTCTGGCACAATATGGTTTTTTTAATACTATTAGCCTAAAACACTAGTCTTGAAATTTTAATTTTACACTTCATTTTATCTCAAATCATCAGCCTTTTCAGCGGAATATTTTAGGTTTCTGCAACATTATGCTGTAATATTTTCTTTTTTGGAGGAGGCGGTGGGTGAGCCCCGCTGAACAGCCCGCCTCCCCTCCCCCACCGCACACATCCACATCCCCACTCCTAGGCTCGTGCGTCAGGAGGGAGAAACGCCGTACGAATCCTCGTGGAGAACAGCAAAGAGGCATGTTAAGGCAACACATAAAGGGAAGCCTTTATTCCGTCTAAACGCCGACTTTGAGGAATTAATATGCGAGCCGAACTTTTAGGGTGTGGCTTGGTGTTTTTACCCCTTGTTGCGCTGTGCAGGATGCCCGCCCGAGAACCCAACAACATATCATTAAATAGGTCAAGGGTCATTCGCTTTACATCACACCAAACCAATATTCAGCCGCGCACCGAACCCATCTATCAGCCCCACCGCCGAGACTGAACGCGCACCACAAAATGGGGACCCTGCCCGGCCCGGTGACAGCGCCGGGGGCAGGGCGCCCGCCCGCCCCGCCGCACCGGGGCT